>WJEZ01000030.1:0-72146 GCA_009869925.1 Thalassaphorura encarpata
GCGATAAAATTTTTAGTCTTTGACTGATGTTGCTCAAATGATAGGTTTGAAGGAAAGAGTCGTGATGTTTTGAACTTCGTGCTTGTTAGAACATCCATAAAAATCTTGTAATAGGAACGAGCAGAGAATGGGCTCTGAAAAGAATATTTGCACGAAGCTTTAGCTTTCTAGTGCATGATTAATGGGGTCCAAGAAGTAATTTGGACGCTCAATAGTAATTAGCTTGCTGTGCAACTAGCTCTCCACCCCATTAACCACACTTATGCAGGGCGGGTAAGCTCAAGCTCAAGTCAAATAATTTCTGACAGCGTCAACCTCATCCGGTAAAGTATAGTACTATGTCAGTAACGACTTACATGAAATTAATCCCCAATATACAAGATTTCTTGGTATATTTTTTACGGTACACACTTATGCTACCGGCGATTTCTGACCCCTTGAAATGAGTCATATGTTGTACAGCTATAAAATTCCTACTCGAGAGAATTTACTTTGAATATTTGGGTAATACTTAAGAAATCCTTCCAAACATCAGTGACTAATTACAACTTTTTAACCCTCGCAGAATTCATTTGGTATACATTAGCGTACTATTTAAAGAGATGAATGAATGCTAGAAAAAGAACAAAGTGCGAGTTTGAGTTTGCGTTTGCCGGGCAGAGAAAATAGTGGAGGTTCTTGTGTGTTCATTCAGACTCAGACGAGGACTGACTTTTGCCTAGAGTCTACTACAAGTAATTACTCTCCTAATTTATGTCCTTTCAGAGGAAGAAAAGAAACTAAAAAAATCAGTCTCTGTCTCTATTTCATGACACGGTAGGGTTTCAGCTCAGATATCAGCATGCCATCCTCGTGTTTTGCTTTCATAAGTGGCCCCCTCTGTCTCATTTCTAAATTATTCCTTTTTTCTTCCTTCAGTAATCAGCATTATACGAATATGCTTGTAAAATAAGTAGCGGGAATCATAATATCACGGAACACGAATGAGCAATATAATCAAGTTGCCTAATGCTTCCCCGTATTCCAGGCTGACCTGTCAGATTAAAAATGCAGGTGAGGTAATATGGTCAATAGACATTTGTCTAATCATAGGAGAAAATACATGGGGAAATGTCCCTCTGTCTCATATCTTTCTAGAGGTGCCAGTAGGAGTCATAGGACAACGAGAGCTGAACAGAACATTTACAAACGACCTGATAGCGAGTGCAGTTGAGCTGTGACTATTGACACACTAATCAAAAGTTGATGAATTTTTATAGTGTTAATTGGCAATGCAACATAGCTTAGCTTGGATTCTTGGCTTAGAAATCCAGTAAAATCATTTTAGATAGAAGCACAACAAAGAAAGGTCTTCCCAGACATCTTTCCGATTAATTTGTCAAATGATTCATTGACTCGTCTGTGTCTACATACTAGTTGTAGTCAACATTATCAAATTTAGTATGCAGTAAGTTTTATCCAAAACAATTAGCGACCACCGGCAACAATTTTTGCAAAAATACGATATAAACATTTGATACAGGGAAGTTCATCGTCTGAGTCTGATCTCTGGTAGTGAAGGCGGCGTCTCGAAGTTGACTGACTTTTAGATTTATCCAGTAGACACCGCCTTATCATTGCCATTGGATTATAGACATACACAAACATTTTTACTTCACTTCCATATAACCCACGCATCTATAACGGTGTACTTGAATGATTACGACTACGCGTCCTATGTTTGTTTGATTATTTTGTATGGTTCATATTGAATGCTCGTACTATAATATTATTGTCATTTTGATTCGATTCTCATTCGTTTTTAACCCAACGAAAGCAGAATGTGTCAGTCAGTAAGGATAAGGATTTCCGTCCCATACGTCTCGTCATAGACTGTCCTTGTTTTCTTACCATTATTGTATCACCACCACAGTACATACAATTATTTGGCATTGCTTGCCGTCCGTTCCTTAGAATCTTATTCCCCTTCCTCTTACTTACCCGAATTCGGGTATTGTGTGCTCAAGTGTGTTTTCCTTCCTCTGTCATATCCACACACATACACGTATATACGGTATGGTAATTCGAATTCCTCTTTTCTCCCAACAAATTGTCAACATAGGAAGAACGGCAGCTAGGGAATTGAGAATTCCACTGCCTATGTCTACTGGATTGGATCCGAGGTGATGGGATGCATTCATAATAAAACCCCAGCCTAGCTTTTTTATATTTTATTTTGGAAGTGAAATGAATTCGATTTGAGATTACTATTCACGGAACACAACATACTGACTGGATAAAGAAAGCAAGGAAGGGAAAGTGCTCAGTGCTCGCCTACGTACGTACAAAAAAAATCCCTGGCAGTGCAAATGCAGTTCTGGTGAGTTCTCAATTTCCGAATCCATTGTGCCGGAAACCGATTCCTGGGTTTACCTTTTATATGGCAAACTTTGTATGCAAAGGTATACATCCCGGTAGTATTTGCCTGGCTAAGTAAGTCTTCTTCGCGTGCAAAAGATTTGATGCAGCTATCAAACTAGACTGGTGGTGATCTTGAACGAATCTGGCCATAATAGAATAGGGTATCATTCCCAATTTCAGTAAAAGTGGTTACAATACTTGAATTCCTAGTCTGAACTAATGATTCTAATGTAATTCGTATTCAGAGTTGAGTAGTGTATTCGATAACTCTGGGAAAAGTGCAATGCTGATGTTAGATCGTTAATAACTGCTTGGGTTCAGAGAGAATTATAATATTATGATTTGGATGATAGGATATGAATTTTAAATAAGCATAAATCCAACAATTGAGGAATCATCATGGCAGTAAAATTAAATACAATATGGAAATAAAAATTAATTTTAGTCGATGGGAAACCTTAAATTTAAATTAATTGCCAGAGAAAGCTTACCAAAGTATACAGGAACTTATCATATTTTACCGGAAGCTTGTAGTGCACTTTCCCGGGTAACACCTGGCAGTTCATGCAGAGAGAGGAAAAAGTCTCATGTGGTTTCTTCTCCCCGGGATGGAACCCGGGCGAGATCTACAGAGGGAAAGAAGAAACTGAAGAGCATATAGGGAGATTCTTGATTTCCATGCATGGCAAAAATACGCCAGGTCTGCCAGTGATCGGTCGCTCGCAAATTTTTTAGACGCTTTTTTATCAGAACAGCTATTCAAATGACAAACACAATTTGGCAACTCAATTTATATTGCAAGTCCAAGTGTAATCACTCTGGAAGAATGCTAATTATTAAAGCGCAAATTCATTAGCATACTGGAGCTATTTCTTTTTATATTTCATTTGGTGGGCGCTTGCGTTTATTGCTATTATTCACTGCTGTCGTTGAATTAAATGAGCTCACTGCATAAGCTTGTTGATAATTAAAGAAATCCAAATCTTCATGTAGCGTCTCCTTTAGATAAGTTATTAACAAAGTCGAGTTAATGTTGTCGTTGAATGTTACTCACGGTTGCTGTACATTGGGTGGGGTGTATACTACGTATATTATATTTGTTTAACAATGACTGATTAGATAAAATGCTGTTTGGACTGTGGAGTCAGATTCGTTTTGGTATTGTTCTTTCATAAACAACTTATATTGCATTCAATGCATATGCCTTGGGATTTTTGACATTACATCCTTGTATGGGCATTCGTTGGTTAATTGTAAATTACGAGGATCTATGAAATTACGCTTGCATTTGGTAAGATGGTTAATTTGTTGTGTCATGGAGTGTTTGGAAGGCCAGGCAGGCAGACAAATGATGAGATCTCTCCCCCCTACTTGCCTGATTCAGTCGTAAAAGGAATTGACCTTGGAATCACGGAACAACAAGATTTGTGTATGGTTGGGTTAGCTGGGCTCTAACTCCGATGTTTAATTATTCCAGGTGTTGTGATTAACATATTAGGAATTCACAAAGGCAGGTTGGAGCTGAGTGGACCCATCCACTCGAGTGGAAAAGAATAACGAAGGGCCAGAAGGGTTAGGATGAGGGCTAGCCAAGTTTTTTCCCTATTTTTATAGCGTGGTGAGACTTACACTAATAGTATGAGAGTTAGTTTCAAGTTCAACCTGAGTACAGGTGTCACGCAGTCAGTCAAGAATATTTTAAAGAATAGGTCAAATCATGCAAGGCAAAAATAACCTTAGCGATTAGCCCCAAATGCAACACCAATTTTATCAATGAAAATCCAATTGCTCTGGAGTTTCAGATTTTGATAAATTTTCAAAATTTGGGCTTGGATCCCAATCCTAAATTTTACACAAACTCATCTTAATTCTTAGCAGTACTATAAGAAAATAATTTTTAACTAACTTTTATAAAAGTGAATTAAGTATACAAATAACTTTTCTTGCATGCGAAGAAAGGTGGAGTGAGATAAAATAGCTTAGTTTTTCTTTAAAAGGAGTTTAAAGGATAAACTTCTTGTTGCCCAATTTACGACGTGGCGGCTTATTATTATGACTGTTGTTAGTTGACGGGTGGACGGGCAGAATGATTCTTGAGTCCAACATGGAAGGTTGAGTAGAGGAATTGTCCCGACGGGATGGATGATGTCACATTCTGAGACACATCAAAATGTCACGCAAGCACAATTATCTAAAGTCAGAATACCTTTTTATATTCTAGTAATTTCTCTCTTGTAATTCCCTATTTTGTAAGTTGTGACTGGGTCGAGTGGTTAATTTGATTGACGCTCAATGCTAATGAGCTTATCACTCAACCTCAAACTGAAAGAAAAAGTGTCACTTATTCGTTGGTCTTTTTGGTTGACTAGAATTTTAATTATCTTTCATGTTCAATTCCTGTCCGTCCGCCCTTGCTCAGGTATTTTCAGACAATTCGTAATTGTCAATGTCAACTTGGCTGTGGGTGGGATTTTTGTGTTCAAATTGAACAACAAGAATTTCTTTATAGAAGTCGTTTTTGGGTTTTTGATCAAATCTTAACATTTCCTCTTTTTAATTCAGTTCATTGGAATTTGACCGAAAACTTGGGCATAGGGCTGGGCATCAAACTTTTAACTTATCCCTCACCCTCCTCGTAAACTTTTAATTGTCCCCAGCCAGCTCAAAGCTCACGTGAATAGACTGGGTAATTCCTGTTGTTGGAAGGAATTTATGTAAATTTTGGTACACAAGCAAGTGGAGAGGAACAACAATGACAAGACAGGGAAGAAGATGACGGTCATTGTTGTATTTCCACTCCGTCAGTCAGCCTGGACGCTTTCGTCTGATTCGAGCTGTGAGTGTGAGTTGAGTAATTAGTGCTACATGTTTAATACATCCTTAATTGAATAAATTACCTGAGGGGACAGAAGCCAGTTCTTTCGCATCTTTTTGACTTGTAAAACTTAATGCGATAAAATTTGAATTAATTGCGTATTGCATTTGCATTCACCTATTTAGTTGTTGAAGATAACACTTGGTGACCGTCAATTTTTATTGTAATTGTAATTAAGTATCAATCACCCTTAATGGCAAGTTTTTATGACAGATTCAAACAGAATCTCATTTTAACGATACAGGTTTACATTCTGGTTTTAATGAGGGATTGACGTAATTGCTTTTGGCTAGCAGACCACTTCCTTGAATGAATTTGCAAAGAAATAATTAATTTTGGCTATTGTAAATTGTAATATCTATTACGTCCATTCCATTCCATTCTAGATTCTATCTTCAAAATTATTATATTTGGAGTTTCGTACTGTTTATATAGGGAACAAATTCTATTAACTCTAATGCTTTTCCAACCACCTCAATAACTTTCCATCGATTTCTCTGCCCTTCCTATGTGTACATGGGCCCCGCCCTATTGACACTTTGGTAATCTTATGAGTGATGAGCCCGGATTTTCAAAATCTATCTACCCAAAAATTACAAAGCAGGATTACTTTGTTGTGCGTGCATTTGTATTGGAATCAGGGCATATCTACTTTACTTTCAATTCTAGGCGTAAGCATAAGCTTATGCTTACTGCTTTTTTATCCAGGGAACCCTAAATTCCTATCGTAGACGTATTGTTACAATTTCAGAGGAAACAACTAATACAGGTTTCCCCTTTTACTTTCTGAGCAAGGGCATTGAGAGCGAAAGTAAAAATTTGGCCCTGCCTAGACTTGTCGAGGAGCACCCCATGGAGGAAATAGCTTGCTTTTGAGAAATGAGCCCGATTTGCATAAGCAGTACAAGGCATCCCCAGCCATAGATATTTGTATTTGAGGATTTCCTTGACATGAACAATATGTGTTCGTATGTGTAGAGTCATACGCAAGTGTCCAAATACCCGGGAGAAATCCCATTGCATTTCCTTCCTTTCTCCTATACGTACTGCACTTGCACATTGCAGTGCACCTGTTGCATTCAAGAATTGTTCATGGTTCAATTGCGGACGTCCGTCTGACGGCCCATCCGTCCATCCACATCGGACGAACGAACTGGCCAAGTGGGGATGGATGGGAATGGGAATATATTCGGTTCGGTGCCATCGGCTTAGCATCGCGTTCCATGTGGCCACATCCAAATCCACAGAAGGAGAAAAGGTAGCAGAGGATCATTCTTAGCCTTTCTCTCCCTAGTCTTCGGTTATCCAGTTCGACTTTGCCAACCCATTGCTAAGATTGGGCTTCAGATTGATAGAACGAGTTTGACTCTGGCTTCGTTTGACCCTAAATATTAAATGCGAAAATAATGGAATTCCCGCTTCAAAATTCTCAAGGGCATTCTGGATACCCGTTTTCACGAACGATTGCTTTTTGCTGTGACGAGCAAAGGCATGAGAAGATCTGATTCATGTAGTGGCAAATTTTATCCAGGCAAAAAGACATTCTTTATCCTACTTCCGAATTTTGAATTAATATTTTTTTTAGGCGCGTCAATGGCTAGTCATTGACCTGAGTCCAGAGATGTTGGAAATATTATTAAAGTCAGAAGAGGGCTCCTCTTGGGTTGGTAAGGTTCTGTTCTGTTTTGCGATAGGATGCTCGCTTATTATAATGATGATTATTTTGACGAGAAAGGAAAAGCTCAGAACGGTAGAGTGTTATGTTGTTGGAGAAAAGGGTTTAGTATTTGTGGGTAAAAAAGAAAGGCGCACGTAGATACAACAGGAAGGAAAGGGTGCGGGTGGTCGGTCGTTATCGATTCGTTATTCGTTCTCCAGCCTCAGCTTGTTAGCCATGCGAAGAAAAAAAGCTAAGGGAAGGTTTGTGTATTCTAACGAAGGGAATAGACGAAAGCTCTTAAAAAACCTGCCACCTTCTACAATGCAAGGGAATGTTGAATTTGGAGAACTCTTTTGCCAAATAAATTGCAGACCGACAGAGGCAAGAGTTCAAACTGCGCAAGGTTCTTTTAAATTGGAAAGAAGAGAAAGGAAGATGTAGATTGGGATGGAACGGGCCATGGGATGAGGTAAAAGGAAATATGTACGTAAGCCTTGGCTTGGGGTTCTTCTCATTCTCCCTGTGAAAAAAGAAAATAAGAGGGAATGAGAGAGAGTTGAGTTGGATTTTTATTCTACACTGCTTGACTACGTTCACGTATATATTTTTTTAGTTTTCCTTTGATGAAATATAAGGACATGCGCCAGCTAGCTGACTGTGCGTGTGTTGGGTATGTGTAAAGGAATTTAACTAGGACCTTTCCCTTCGTCAGAGTGGAAAACGGTCTCTCTGCTTTCTCTTCAGTTCTTCTACTTCTTCTCGAGAATCAAAAATGGTTTGAGGGGTTAATAAAAAATTGAGGGGATATAGTATATACGGATGGAGCGGGTAGGTGTATCTCTCCTTATTTAGTCCAAGCACCAGTTTCCTTTAATATAAAAGTCTTGTCCCTTCTCCTTACTGCTTACTTTACTTGGGTATGTGGAGAGGAGAGGATGGACAAGTATCGATTTAATCAGTCCCCGTTATTTTTTGAAATTGAACTCTTCAAAGTTCGGTCCGGTCCGTTCATCCGACCATTCGCGGTTATCGTAAGCTATGATCGTTCTTGCATACTCGACCTAGAAAAAGCAAGCACTGAGCAAATGTATGCATTAGAAAATTATTTTTATCAGAACATCCGTTCAATATTAAAATAATTTAAAATTAGTTATAGTTGACTTGAACTGAACCTACTTCTTATGGATTCATACATGATAAATATTTTCGATTCCAAATGGTAGTCGCTCAACTTTTAATGTGTGAAGAATAATTCTTTGTACCCGATATATAACATCATCTCGTAAGAGTTGTTCATTCTTCGCGTCTGCGAAACTTTCTCTGTACCCTCATTATTACTTGTATTATTATATTTAAGCTTATTGATTTTTCTTCAACTCTTCCAGTAAAAACTCTACCACTCGTTTTTTATCAAACTCATCTTTCATTTTCATTTCCACACACTTTCCAAGGATGTTCGTTCTTCGTCCAATTACTTTCCCTTGGTTGGATACGCCTAGTCTTGTTTTCACTGCTCTGCATTCAGGGCGCATTTGCTGCACTACTATACGGTGGACTGGGAGAAGAATTTCCATTACCCTGCTTTCTTCAGGAGCTCAGGTGATAATTAAGTGCCCCAGCCACATCCCACGTAGTTATGTCCAGGTTTAAATTGGAGCTGAGAGAAAAAGGAATAAAAGCTGGAATTGCATTCTCCACTGACCCATTGCATTATTCAATGAATGAGAATGAGGGAAAGTACGTAGGAAGCAATATGTATAAAAATATAAAAACAAGGGCAGGTGTGTGTGTGTGGTTTTCGGGGAGGTAGTAAAAGGGATGAAAGTCATGGTATTTTTACGGTCGTTGGTAATCAGGAGAAAGCTGAGCTAGGGATTCAGTGCGGGTTGAGCTGAACGAGAAGCTTGAGAGGCCAGCCCAGTTTTGTGCTCCATTAAGAGAGTCAGAGATGAGGGAATTTCCAATCTCTTGTTTATCATGGAAGTCACACGCTCACGACCAACTTCCCCATTCTCAATATATCTCTCAGACATTTATCCTCTCTGGCTTATACGCTGAGGTAGGATAGCATACTATTTGTACTTACTCGCCTTAGGATGGGTATCTGGAGAACTGCTGGACATTTTACTTATCCCTGGAATTACTAATGCGTACCTCGACTTCTTTGGAAATGATCCTTATGGACACCGCGCTCTGCAGTCCTGATAGCACCTGTTAAGAAGGAATTGCAATTAGGGAAGAAAATCTTTAGATTAAAAAAATATATCAAGTTTGACACAATTATTTCGAGGCTGTAATATATATGCATAAGTATTTTGTTGCGAGGTTCATCCTTTCCAATTTAATTACTTCTAATTTTATATGTCGCCTTGAGCTGTAGAATTATTTTTAAAATAAGCCTTACTCGATAAATAAATTCCCTCGTCTTTTATGTAAATGAGGGCATCTGCCCGTGGAAACACAACAGGACAGGATGGGGTGAAAAAAGTGTGAGCTTAGCTGAGAACGATTACTCACGCCTGCGTGAGTCAAGGTTATAATTATTAGCGCAATTAAAGGTGTTAATTCAAAGGAGAGTCTGTGATATTATGATCACGGATATATGATATTAGAACCCAAGCAATGGAAGGGAACAAACGAACCCAAAACATCATCTTTCTATAATTTTATCTCATCAACCATAGTTCCAGGTACGAAGCCCTGATACAAAGTACAATGTACACCTCCACATTAACCCAAAATCCCCAGAGGGGACGTTGATAAGAAACTTCGTGAGTTCAACTCGAATTATAAACTCTCCTCCACTTGCCTCAAAGCTGTGTTTAATTTAACCATAATTTATTTGACGGGTCAGTAATCAAAATTTAAAACATTGAGCTTCAAAATATTACATCTCTGGGAATTCACAGTTTGCAAAAATGATTTCCTATTGATCTCATTGATCTGTCGATGACCGTTCTATAGTACTAATGTGCATGAAACATAATAAATTAATTTGACTGTCTTGGTTAACAAAATGTGCAATACGTTTAGTGTCCCTCGCTACTCCCTCCTATAAGCTATAAATTTATAATCATAATTACAATTCCAATCATTCCATCTGCCTGCGTACCTAATTTGATTCCATTCCCAATCAGTTGCTCTCATCTCCATAATATTTTTATTATCGTGAGCGTATCTTCTCTATTGGCTATGATGTGTTGGTTCCTTGCATGTCTTGTTACATCTTGGACGGACATGAGTCTTGTTTTCTGTCTTGGCAAACTGACCGCTCTACAATTCTGACTCTGTGCCCCGAAACAACACGAGGCATGCACCCATTTTTATGACAGCCGCCAGCGGATTGTTATTATTATAAGAGTCGGTGAATCTGTCGGTCGGTGCTTTATGAATTCAAATATCAGCTCGACCAGCCCAATATTACTGAAGAAAGGAATAATCAGTTGTAATCCGCCCTACTTTGCTTATCCGCCTGACTTTGCGGATAACGAGTCTCACCCACCAAAACTTGTTCATAATGTATTATCAAAGAATTAAATCAAGATATCTTAGCTAAAACGCGATTTATACGCATGCATCTTTAACGCTGAAAGGAGTCTTGGCTCGGTTGTGATCAATCATATTCATTCAACTCCCCAAAGGGAAACTACGAAAATAACTACTTTATTTCGAAAAAAACTTTTTAGAAAGTAACAGTCGACTACACATGAGCTTATTGTGTTTACACTATATGCTAACTTCTTCATAACTGTTTGACCTGAATTGACTGGTACAGTTTTGCTTTTTCCACTTTGTGTTATCCAGTACAAAACAATTACATGACGTTTCAGATGTAAGCTAAGAAAAGATAAAGTTATGTGACTCTAACTGAAAATGCAAGGGAAGGTTTTAACCTGCTGTTCAATCGACCACCCTCCTTGTGTAAAATATACTGTCTGTTCTGTACTACATTGTACTTGGAGTTTGACCTGAATTGACTGGTACAGTTTTGCTTTTTCCACTTTGTGTTATCCAGTACAAAACAATTACATGACATTTCAGATGTAAGCTAAGAAAAGATAAAGTTATGTGACTCTAACTGAAAATGCAAGGGAAGGTTTTAACCTGCTGTTCAATCGACCACCCTCCTTGTGTAAAATATACTGTCTGTACTACTTTGTACTTGGTCATTCCATCAAGGTGTTTCGAGCAAAAGGGTTACCCATAAATACCCGAACTATCCTTGTACATATAACGTGTCATCCCCGCCCTCACCCTTAAATGTGAAGTTAAAGAGGTAATCAATTTTGTGTGTAAGTCCCTTCCGGCTTTCTTCCAGTTTATTTGTTGACCACGAGATTTTGTAATTTCCTTCATAACGAAATGCGACTGTAGAACACGGTCGAAATTTTATGTAATTTCTTTGTTCATTTTAGTTGAATGGATATTCAGTCACCATTTGATTAACCGCAATCTAATCAACAAATTTTCAATTAAAATGCTTGGTTTGAAGAAGCGAGTAAACTTTCAACAGTTGATTAAAAATTGTTTAAATATTCGCCTGATATAAAAATTCTACTCAAGACTGCATTCCTATGAAATTAGGTGCGTGCCCCGGCGTCAAGAAATTTGAATTTCAACTCATTAATAATTTATCATCCATAAAGATCATTGTACAATGGAGGGCCGTCTGTTGGTCGATGAATTGTTATTGGGATGATAATTATTCTCCTAGAAAAATCGAGATGAAAGGGTATGATTTGAGTTGACAGATGAATTAAAGTTTAAAATACTTAGGACCAAACCAGGAGGGAAGGAAAGAATTGAGGTTGGGTACTCTTTGCCTTGGCAGAGAATGGAATTTGATCGGAATGAGTGCATTGGAATTCAACACTCAAATATTCCGTGAGATACGATGTATGAATGAATCCTCGTGCCTGTGAGATGATGATAGACATTCTCCATAGTCTTCCATCCATCCTTCATCATTTTCTTGATTGATCAGATTTAAAGCCATGACAATGACAATGGCCGTTTTATGAGATGCAAGGCATAAGGCATGGCAAGGCTGGGTAATGTAGTGTTAGTAAAGTCCAATCAACTAGATCAACCAGTCAACCATCCCAAGTTCGAAATGAGACATGAGAGATCATTTCTCACAGCATCCCTCATTTATGATTTTAGCCCCTAGATGATGTTGAGTAAGGAAAATTAAAATACGGCGATCCCCTGTACTTGGCTATGGCATGTCGAGGACCAACAATGTAATGTTAAATCCTACTCCCCCACGAACGAACGAACGAACGTAACAACACTTGGCATTAATAATCATCATCCCTTGCTTAGCTCTTGCTCTTAACTTACTTACCTGAGGTGTACCTGGTTTGACTGGCGTGCCCTGCCTTTAGAACGAATGAGCCAATCACCTTTCCTTGTTTTGGCCCAAGAGTCATCCCCCACTTTGGTCAGAATTTTTTGTGGCAACTCAGGCCAGGTTAGGGCTAGCTATGTGTTGTCTAAGCTATAACGTCTCTCCTCGCTTTCCTCGTTTTAATTACTGACCATTCTGGACCATTTCCACTCATTGTAGGAACTAGCTTTAGTTCCACATTGACTCTCGTCCAAGACACAGCACACGGACCGGTCACGCACAAGCACGCACCCCTTGCCTTCCCTTATCTGTTTTACCGATTAGCCATCGACCCTTTGTTTACCCGGAAATTGTGAGACATGTGCTAAGAAGACTTTTGGACTCACTAGACGTGCTATTTGTTTGTTGCTGAATAGTTTTGAACAAAATTGACAAACCGGCATCCATCCAACCTGATTTATTTGCAATGACGTCCTTATTTGAATTAACTTGAAATCGAGGTCGGACTAATTTAAATGAATCTTATCGCCAGTCGGATTCATTTAGCAAGCAGTCGCAGTGAAGTTGTAGTGATAAAACGAATGCACTCATTAGGATCACAGTTGGTGTAAAAACCCGGATCTTTCATGGATCATTTTTACTTTGGATCTTATCAGGAATAATTTATTAATGAGTGTTGTCGCCTAAACGAACGAGTTAATCACTCTTCTTATCTTGGGCCCAGTGGTAGCGGCATTCGTGTGTTAATTAATTCTTCTACACTGAGCTGGAAAATGGATTCATTGCGTCTCTTATCAGCCAGGAGCCTTTGGATTATAAATTCATAAAATACAAGTAGTGTGTGTGTGAGGGAATACGTATACTCATGAGAATCTCTAATTTATCATTGCACTGGCACTGACTGTGTTTGTACGTATATATGTATGCTCCTGGAGATCAAGACAATTATGTGTGTGAATTAATTGGATAGCCGAGTTGGTTTTGTGAGGGCAAGAAATGTTAAAGACAAGACAATCACTGATCCATTCTCATTCTATTGAATTGAATGGTAATTTTTGTACGGAGTTGTAGTAATAATGAAGTTGTACAACGAAGCGAGGGAATCGTGTTGTTTTTATTGCTTGGAAATTGCTGAATTCTCATGTCAGACATCTGGTTAGTCAAAGTGAAGTTGTCAATCAGTCTGCTAGTTTTGTGGATTAATTATTTGCATTGCAATTGCTGTATGAGGTAGTTCTTGTTCAAGTTATTTGATTCCTTCAAATAGAACAAGGGCGTTGAATCTCTGATTTTCGTTGCAGATTTGTGTTGCAATTGATTGGTGGAATATCAGAATAATCCTGAGTCTTGGAAATCTCTATCTCAAGTTCAAGGTAAGATCATTTTAATTATTCTAGAGGCTATTGTAATCACAATTTGGAAATTAGGAATCTTAAGAATTCCAAATTCAACAATTTCTTTCTAGAAATCGAAATTTTAGTACTGCAGTTTTGCAAATATCAGATTAAGACTTTTGTAATTGGCTTGTGCAAAAATTAAGGACTATTCATTAGATTCCTTTATTTTACCTAAATTCCAAGCTGCTCGTGACAGACGTATTGCTTAACGTCTAGAAAATTTCCCAAGTTTTCTTTTGTCACCTGTCTCTATATCGAAATCGGGTTACTTCTCACCTTACGCCCGGAGTGTAGAATATCTGCTTCTGCCTACCATGCGTTCATGTAGCATTTAAAATTCAACTTAATTTAGCATTTTGAAATATTAGCATTTGAGGTAAATTAATTTAGAAGGCGAAAACATTTTGCACAGTGAATGGAATAATTTGTTTTTGCTCTTTGAACTACTCATGATGATCAGTTTGATTTTTACAATCTATATAAATACCAAGGATAATAATTTGGTACTTATCTATTACGAATTGCACGCCCAGGAGCATACATGTGAGCCTAATAAATTAATTCTTTTGCAAGCCTGCAAACTACTACTCATACTCAATAAAATTAAATCAATCAAATCGTATTTATCCCTGGCGATTTCAACACTTTATGTAAATTTTGAAATTTAAATTCTTATGTCTGACAAGACAATTCCTGAATTCCATGAAATTTTTCAATTCGTCGTTGCCTATGCATATAGCTTGATTATTGAGAGCAAAATAATGTTTCATTGACTTCTTTCTACGTCGTAGACTCTCGTCAAGTCAAAGAACTCTGTGCCAAGCCAAGGCGAGAATTTTAATCTTACCTTAGCATTGTTGTTCTGTTTTTGTATTAATTTTAAGTGGAACGTTCGTTCTATCGTTCGTTAGCTCAGGTCGGGTTGATTTAAGTATTTCTCTTCGTTCTTTTGTTTCGGGATTAGTAGACTCAGCAGGAATTTATTTTTTGAAATCGCCCTTGGATCAAAGGTTCTGTTCTGTCCACCTGACTAACTTTTACATGTACAAAGGGCCGGGCCCTTCGGTTTTAATTGTCAGAGAAACAGAGACCTTTTTCATATAACCTTGCTTTACTTTACCTTTCCTTCTAATTATAAAATGAGTTTGGTTTGGTTTTCATTTATTTCCTTTGAGGTCATGTCATGTCGAATACCTTGCTCAACAGGCTCACCTCAAATTTACTGCGCTGCAATGTGCAATGGTTCATTCCATTTATTTTATTTTACAAGAACAAACGTGAACAATAAGTCGGGTTTTGATGGTTGGTAGGTTAGAGACAGTAGCGGACCGACCACCGTTGTTAGCTGAGAAGAAAAAATTTTACAATGCAATTCAATGGTCCGAAAACGAGTCGTCAAAGCCAAGCCAATTAAGGGGACAAGGGACAGGTACGGAGAGTGGGGACTTGGACAGGACAGGACGACCGAGTTCTTTGTTTGAAAAGGAATTTTAAAAACAATTTACGCCTAGGATTACGGGTATAGCATAGCAAAGTGTACCTGGTAGTATGTTACAGGAGCAGGAAGGAACGGTGTAAATGAATTGTTGGTCATAAAGGTTTCATATGTACATACTCAGGTAATACCAGGTAAAATTGTAAATGAATAATTCTCTACCTTGGTCTGGTCCTGGTCGGTCCTCTGCTCTACCAAGGGTTTCGATTTTAGAGAACACACTGAATTTCTCTCTTCCCTTTTGTATTTAGTCAGCTAGGGTTACAATAGGCAAGACCAACAGCAGGAAGGGAGGCAAAGCAAAGCAGGGTTAATTTCTCATTTTAGAAAAGACAAAATTATTTTGGCTTTTATGTAAAAACAAGTTTGGGACCAAAGAAATGACCGAAATGAAGTATTCTATAATTTTTTTTGAACGGTAATAATAATCAGTCATCATGTACTATTGTGGGAATCATGCAAAAACTGATGAGTTAGAAAATTTGTATCGCAACTTACACGGTGCAATGCCAAGAGATTCCAAATAAAAATCCAAGTTTACGTCCGAATTGGCCATGTCTTAAACTTGTAAGGAAAGCATCTAATGTAATGTGATGTAATGTCATGTCACTCACTCAAGTCAACAAATTCCGAGTCGAACGTCCTTCTCAACTCGCATTACATGGTGCAGAGTGCAGAGGAAGTGAAGTTTGCCGGGACGGATAAATGGGTGAACACGAAAACGGAGCTGAATGTCCGAGATGCCCAACTTTTCTCCCATTCATCCCGGCCCATGCCATGCACTGCGCTGCAATGTAGGTTGCTTCCGAAATCTTGAACAACCGGGCAATAGGGTAGTTTCGTTCTATACTCGTACGTACTGCATTATAGGTTGTCCAAACCGTGTTATTGTCATTGAACATGAACATGGTTAACCACCAGCAAGTGCAGTGCACCCAAACTCCCTGCTTGTCCTATATCCTTGTTCCGATCTGTTCGAACATTCCTTGCGGACCTAACCTAGCCTTATACTTCTAGACAAAAAAAAACAAATGGAAAGAATAGGACAGAGTGTGCATTTCGGAGTTTGTCATCTTCTCAGGTGTGTCTTATGGAAGTAAACTTTGGAATTCCACACATGTCATGTTCTTGTCAGAGCCTCTCTTGATTGCACTTTGTCAGTTGGGGCAGGACAAGCGAGTGCTCATAACTCAAGGCATCCTATACTCTACGTATAAAATTTTGAATGCAATTTTGTTCACTTCTCCAAGATTTAGTACAAAATGCCTTTTCTGTTTAACTCATAATAATACAAAGAGTTCTCATACCTAAGACATCGTACACAGACTAACTGCTCTAGCCATTTAATATCATAGCGTTCCTAGTGCCTAACAGAAAAATGTTGGTTGAGGTGTGGGTGTGACCCAATCACATTTATGTGAAGAAAATTGGTTAGCTTGGAGTTAAGCAAAGAACCTTAAACATGGTCGGAAGCTAACAGAACAGTACCTAATGTTGGCATCGTGATACAAATTTGATACGAATTTGACTTCCCGTCCAAGGTAGGCAAAGAAAGAAAATGTAGAGAATCGATAATAATAAGTTAGCATATGAGCTAAGGAGTAGTGGGACTAGGCCTAGTCATAGTCATCAAATATTGGATTACTCATTTGGAGGTGTCGGGAGCACGCGCCCTACTTATTCCAATAAATTTTCTACAAATTCTGATTAGCATTAGATTATTTTTATGGAAATTTTTAAATTTTGCAAAAGTTGAATTTGATATGAGTATGGCTGTTTATTATGAAGAATCATACACGTATGGATGGAATGTACGTAGAGTTGAGTGGCATAACATCAGATGAGGTGGGCGTTTGAAGGAAAGGAGCTAGAAGCCAGTAATGGAAATGGAAAAGGATTCCATCGAAATGAAAAGTTGAAAGTTGAGTTTGAAGAAAGTACATCTCATCTGAGTCAGAGAGGTAGAAGGAAGGTACGAAGATATTAAAAAAGTCGTCGGCACGCGCTAGGCTGGTCTATGCTAGGAGCAATGTAATGTATGTACTCATACGTGGTGCTTTTCCTAAATAAATGAATTGTATGTACATAGGAGGCAGTGGTGGGAGGAGGGGCGGGGAAAGGAGTCAGAGAAAGTCGAAATTGGAAAATCTTGTAGGTCCTCGAAATGCAAAGCACCTAGGCTAGGCATCTCTCCGCCTGCCTGCCTTAGGTTTGCATACTCATTCATTCGGCGTCTTGTACTCTCTGACATAGCTGAGTGACGAGGGTCCCTGCTCTGCTTCTTTTACTTTTTACTTTACCCGGGTATCTGGAGAGAGTTATTATTGCAGTGCAGATGCAAGGGAAAGGCAGGCAAAGGAATTACCCCTTTTCCCCAGCTACCTTCCTTTCCCTTTTTAACTAAACTTGAGAGAGGAGAGGGAAGAAAAAAATTGAAGGCATTGCATTGCCTTGCATTAGGGCGAGGAACCCGGGCAGCCAACCTAGGCAGTATCAAAATTCATGTAGTAAATCATTGATTTTACTTCAGTTTGTACTTTCTAGTTGGATGTGTGTATGTGCAAGGAAGGGGAGTGAATAGTGTGTGCTTGAACGTAAGGCGACCCAGAATCGATACACACTCACACTCACATACGCATTTTTTATGCCCTTCCTTTTTATAATGACAAAAGTTGAGATGAAGTAAAAATTTGTTTTATTAACAAGGAAATTAGCACAGATTTATGAAATTTTGAAAAGAATATGATTATTCTTACATTATGTTCTTAATTAAGACTAATTAGTTTGGAAATTTTATGATGAAAGTATTCTTCAATAAGTTTAGAAGCAAAAAGTGTATAACCATATTATCCTAGACGGGGTGATTAGTTAATATCTACTAGGCTCTGAAATATGTTGGAGTATTTCTGAGTCCATTGACGTAGATGCGTATATTTATGGGCATTAGCATATAGTGTATTGAATTAGATGTAATGGCTGAAGACTAGTAGGTTTTTGAAAATGGAGACAATTTATGCAAGTGTGAATGGGTAGTCGTTAGGTTTGCTGGTGGGTCGTGACGATAGAGAAAGAGTGTTGTAGGAGCAAAGAAAGAAATTGTCTGTAGTTTTCTCTTTCTCCCTCATCTTCTTCTTCTTTCCCCCTTTTCTTCCCGAATTTTTGGGTCGTCTTCTTTTACTCCTTGATAAGGACTTGGAAGGAAAGGCGCATGCTAAACTAACTTGTGCCGTCTATTAGTTCGCTCCACCCGATTGTGTCGCGATCGCAAATCGGAGCAACTTTTATCGCTGTCGTTTTGTTCTTGCACCGATTCGGAGTGGCTATTTGCTTCCTCTGCTGTACCTCCATCCACTCCTTGCTGTTCCACTCTTACTTTCTCTACCTTCGCATATAAATCAATAGTGAAAATGAAGGAATTTCAACTATACACGTAGATCTGCACTTCAAATTGGCTTTTACCATTGGAACACAAGTACAATATGTATATATGCTGCACATGGTTAATTTTTAATGCCCTTGACTGAAGAAGTTTAAAATCTTTCCAGAGAGATGCAAGAAGGAGAGTCGTGAGTAGATTGTGGATTTTAATTTCCGGGGAAAGTTGGGGTACTTTCACCGGGGGAGTTGTGCATACGAACTTATATTTTCTCACGCGCCCGTTGTTCATCTGATATGCATATAAGGGGAGTTCTCGGAATTGGTAGTCAAAGTAGGAGAGTGCTCTACGTTTCATTTGGAAAGCCCGGGTATTAGAGCGGCGAACAAGCATGCTGCTGCTGCTGCTTAAGGTACGGCCTGGTTGTCGCCTCCCCATTCTCATCTCCTGCTCCTCTCTCGGGCCCATCTAACCCAACCCGCCACACTCCTTTCCTTTTCTCTCTTACCCGAATTCGGGTACTCTCTCAGCCAGCCAGCCAGACCAACGCTTCTTCTTCCCTCATTACGTCCAACCGACTGTACTCAGTCAGTCGCCCGTCGACGACGATTCTTCTTCTTCTCTCCCGACGACGACTTCTCTTTTTTCCTACAGCCCACCCGGTTTTAACACACACACAGGAACTACTACTACCCGGATACATGTAACAACTTCACAGACAGCTCTCCCGCGCTCTTGACTCCGCGCTCCTTCCTTTACATTGGCCACGGCCTGTTCCTTCCCACTAATTACTCTCCACTCATTAGTTGAGCCGGAGAGCCCGGAGTTGCCCAGAAGAAAACTCCGAATTCCTTTCTCTTCCTTCTCTCCGAATCCGAATTCTACTAGACTGCTTTCTTCTAAGCCACATTTACACATATACACACAAATACTGATTAGACTTGTAGTACTTTCTCCGCCACGTTGGCCGGATTATTCATTCATTAGTACTGAACGTTGCGAAGAATTATCAAATTCTTGTGAAAAAGTGGGTACAAAGTACAAATCGTACATTTCAAGTGAGAGCTGAAAGATAAAGTGCAGTGAGTGAAATTTTTGAATCCTGCACTTGCTCCACACGGAGTGTTGAACATAGTTCCTAAATGTAAAATTGTCTGTGTCTTCTTGTACTACTGGTACTAAAAAGTTAACGAAAGTTCCTATTCGTCGGTGCGACAGCGAAATCTTCACGAGTTCTTCAAGAATTGGATGGACTCTTACTTTTACTTATAAAGGTACACTTGTTATTTTTAAATATCATACATTGCGATTATAATCTATATGACTAATTACATGCAAGTAGAAATTTTTATGGCGTGAATAGTTGTAGTAGTTAGTACAAAGTACAACATTGAATCTTTCGTCAAGGTTGATGGGTCGAAGAACCTTGAAAAAAGAGCTATTGGTCTGTATATTGTTTCTTTGCAATTACTTCTGCTTTTGTTGCGAATTAAATTAGTAATGGAGATCTTAGTTTCCTTTTTCCGTATACAGTTCAAGCTTTAGTAAAATTAATTCTCGTGTAGTACAAGTATCATAGAGTGTGAATATTGGATGAAATTAAGGATTGTATGTAAGTAAAAAATCTTAATGGGATAAAGATTTCCTTATCATCAAATGTAATTAGCACTAATCATAAGTAGCAAGGAATGGAAATGGGGATTTTTCTCACGTTTTATGCTATAAACAAATGTAATTTCAATTTTTGCAGAATTTCGTAATAATTACAAATAGTACACGTGTGCGAACAAAATTAAGAATTTGCTTTTGCGTAGTGAATTCGAATCTACATCGTCAATTAAGTATAAATTTAATTGGCATTATCTAATCAGACTATCAGAAATTAGATTGTTAGATAAGGCTTTTCTTCTGTTGTCAATTTACACATTGAGAGACAAAGGCAAATAATCTTTTAGATTTAGCGAACGAGCTTGCTCGTGGTTTTTTCATAAGCTTTAATAGAATGGAATATGTCAATCGTGGTTGTGCCTGAGCCTCTTTGTTGTATTTGAGTTTAATCCTCCCCTTGCCTTCCTTCGTTTTTATTTCTCATTACGATAAGGCCACACCACTTGCTCAAAAGTTTATAGGATGGATGGTTCAAGTTCAAACAAGTAGTCAGTCAGTCACACTTTTTTCCTCCACAGTCCACACACACAGATGCTAGACACACTTGTATGTTATTTACGCAATGGCTGAGCTGGCTGGCAAGTGGCACTGGCCCTTGTAAGTAGTTACGCATAGCATTGCACTGTTGTTGGCTGACCGGTAGCAGTAGCAGTTAGCAAGTGGATTCCAATCCTTTTTTCTAACCTGCCTCATGAGAGTATTTACCTTTGACACGCGAAAAGGCAGTTCTTTCACACTTGCTATACGTTGGAACAAGTGATAGTATTGCAGTTGTACGTAATACTACTAGGACATAAAAACAAACAAATTGGCGTAGCATTGGCACATTTAAAGATCTCAGATTTGATTGTCCTCATGATCAGGAATAACGGCGGGAGTGAGGCAATCGTCGAGCTATGAAAAATTTATCCAGCCTAGCTATTGTAATGTAATGGGAGATGAACAAGACGGGGACGCTTCATCTCATTAGGCATTCACAATGTTAGAAAGGGGAAAGCCAAAAAAGAAAGAGTATGTTAGAATTTAGGAGTTCAAATAGACTCAAGCCGTGTATCCATGGATACTCCTTGGTAATGAGTTGAAATTGAAGGATTCGGCAAGGAGAAATACTACATGTAAAACTTTTGAGAAAATTCGGATAAATTTTACCGTTTTGTTAGTCTATGTTTTAATCATTACTGAAAAGATACCCGGGCTCTTGGATTCACGTACAAAAAGCTATAAGAATGGATTAGACGAACCAAGAAAGATTGGTTATCATGTAAGATGATTTTGACCAACAGTATTCCCCTTACCCCTGCCTCTAGCATTTTCCCTGTCAACTTTTCTATCTTCACTTTGAAGTTTTAAAATGCATGACTGGAACTAAGATTGGCACCAAAAATATCTTATGCAAAGCACGGTACGGTGTAGGCTTGAAGGTGACCGACCTTAAGCTGCTTCGTTTTCCTTTTAAAAAAGGCAGCTAGCTTCATCGTCGTCGTAGCGGTGGTGCTTGGGTTGAAAATCATTTCCCTTGAGCCACTTCTTTCTCCCAATCTACTCTCCATCTTCCCATTTTCGTTTTTTTCTCCAAAGTGATCATTTAAGCTAAAACGCCTTCTTTAGCAAGTGAGTTTAGAGGAGGACGAGGATGAATCTTCCCTTCCCAAGCTCCAGGGTCAATAATTTTTCATAACAATTCTTTCACTTTCACTCCGACCCAATATTCATCCGGGTAGCTAAGATAAAATGAACATTGTACTACAATACATTCATGCCCAAGTGTTGCTTGGTTGTTGCAATCCATAAGAAAAAAAGTTCAAGGTGTTTTTATATAGTAGGAAGTAGCAGAAGCAGTACAAACCTTAGGAAGCGAGACGGACATATCCAACCCTCCGTCGTCCGAACCTCCGAAAGTTCTTTTAAAAAAATCTTTTCTTTTGAAACCCGAAGTGTTGTGCGGATATGAGCTCCTGTGCAAGTCCACTTATAAAAACTCCTTCCCCATGTGTATGGTATATAGATCCTAGATGCTGTAACTGTAAAGTACGATATGTTGACGACGGCATCTCCCCTTTTTGCTGTGGCGCTTACCATGATGGGATATAACCAGGATTGATTATTATAAAATACATGCGGCATTGAACTTATTTAGTCTTACCCTAGCTCCCTTCCTGTCTTCATCGGGATCGCGGGCATTCTGCCTCGCATTGCCTTTCATTTTTTCCCTAAATGAACTGAACATACCAATACATTGAAAAAGCAAAAACCAAAGTATAGACGCAAAGTTCCTGGTCTATTTATAAGACAAAAGAGCATATTTCCAGTAAGCAAACTTTTCATATGTGATGATGTAGTGATTTTATAAGATATCGACTAAAGCTCTAATCAACTTCCGGTGACCCGGTGAAGTGAAACTTTTGTTCCTTTTTGTCCAAAGAAAAATGAAATCTTGAGTTCCTACAACGTACATTGTGCAATTTTAACATATTACTACGAAGTATAAAGAACCATAATTATTCGGGTCTAAAGTTCAACTTAATGTAAAATACGAGAATTGGTTAAGGGAAAAGTTTATGGTGATGTGCTGTGGATCTTTTAAATATCGATTGTTTGATAAGACGAAGAATGACGATTCTGAAGTTCTAACACAAAGGCCAATTTTTGAGCATGAACGGTACAAATGTTTTTTAGTAATTCTAATTTTAATCTGTTATTTTTCTATGCTAAGTAATTTTTTGTATAAAGGCATTGTGAAATTGCAATGTGGCGTACTCATTAGAAATACAATGAGTATTAGATTAAAGGAACTGAGTTTTCATCATTCCATGCCAAGCCTTGTTTCGGGACTTGAATTAACTAGACTGTAAGAGTGTTGTGAAGATGACAGAAATTGATTAGGCCGGGTCGACGCTGCGGCTGACTGAGTTCGAAAACAAAGTCTCTAGTCGAATGCGACAATTTCTATCCTTCGGGCACTAAATTAGAATAATTGTGAGAGAATTTGAAAGGCAAATTTTTTTCATTCTCTATAGATAAGAGCAGAATTTTGTATTTGTTTGTTATGATGATGAACTTCTGCGCTGCATTTTGACTCAGAATTCATTATTTCCTTGATTATTTATCACCTCCACATCATTCTTTACGTCCTTTCCTGCGGAAATTCTGATCGAAATTCATATTAAATGTTTTTATTTTTCCCATCTGTTTATACAACCAAAACTCGATTCCCGATTCCTTGCTGGCTCGCTCAGACGACGACGGATAAAACTCGACTTGGCTGGCCTGACTTAACCTTGGACTGTCCAATTTTCTTGTACAAGGTAGTTGTTCATTTCTTTCGTTGTAGCAGTGTTGTATAGTTGAATGCATTGACATCTAATCGACATTAAGATTTCTTGGCGTGCCTTTTGTTTTTTTCACACTTGCACTTGGGGTTAGCTTATTCCTTGCTTGACAATGTTCTTTGGCATTATCATTAATTCCAAGGAGTCAGTCGGGCAGAAGATGAACAATTTGATATGCATGGATGGGCAGAGACGGAGAGAATCTGCAAAAACAAGTTTTTGGAGGCATTTTTTAATTGAAATGATTAACCATTCTAATGGTGGTGGTAAGGTACAATGCTGTGCTATGTAAGATTTGCTCTCTTGACCGTAGAAGGCATTTGTGGGGTTGCTAGGCTAGGCTTTGTTTTGTAGCATTGGTCCAGGATGGACGGAGATTAATATTACATTAAATTATACTACACGACAGGACCGAGTAATAATTACTAGAGGTAGATGAGATGAATAATCTAATCCAACGCAACGTAGTGCGATGTGTTGCCCTCCTATTGTAATTTAAGTGGTAGTAATAATAAATCGAGTCTTTCTAGTACTTTGTACGTGGGATTCCTCGTTGCTTAGTTTTTCGTCCGTCGTGATAATAAATATATCGTTGATTCGTATATGTACTTTTTTATACTCGACATGATCTGAATAATACGACGGCTGGCTAAGTTGTTTTATGAAAGGATAGAATCAAAAGCCAAATCCACCCACCTGGTCTGGTCCCATTTAATTGCTTGGGGTTAATGAGTTGACAGGGCGGCGGAGTCATGAATATGCATGCCGAGCTGACTCAATCCTTCATCTGATTCTCATCTCATGCCTTGCACTCCCCTACCTTACCTTTCTTTTCGTCCCCTTCTCATTCCTAGTTTTATTGCGTGGATTGTCTCAGGGAGTTATTACGGGCACTCCTCTGAACGAACATGGATTTTCAAATTTTCTTGATTCTGATTAGACATCAGCATGAGATTTTATTAATTTGCATAATTTGGTTTGATTCTCTGGGTCCGCAAATTTGTGCCCTGGGCTACGTCACCTTAGATAAAGTCAGCATTATTTTATTGTAATGCAAGTGCATGTGGTCTGTCTGTGCCATGTAAATCCGACCGAAGTATTAAGATGACGAAGGTTCTGTTAGCTCTACTGGCACTCTGAGCGTTTTTTACGAGCAACAAGCGTCGTTGTCAATGATGAATGTAGGAGGACATGTTGCTCCTAAGTGACAACCAGACTTGACTTGACGTCAAGTCCCTGCTCCACCCTCATTGTATTGTTAACCGTCTAATTATACTTCTCTGCCTTTACGACGACTTATTTCTTCTTTTGCTCATTTGCTTTTGAAGCAGACTGTCTGCCGGCAAATACAAAGCTTAGCATTATAAAAATAGTCCGTTCTATTTTTCGTAGTGAACGCTATTGAAATTTTAGGGTAATATTTCCAAAGAATAAGGAAATTTAACTTTGTGTTTACCGTCAGTTGTAAGAATTTTGACATCTGACGTCAGCACATGATTAGTAATTCATCCACAGCGTCTAACAAAAACTTAGCTTTCCTGATTGCGATTGATTTCAATTTCGAATTAAGCTTAAACTTGCTGGTTGAGTATGACGGAATAAGATTTTAATCAAGAGTCCACCTAAATCATAAATCAGTGAGACTTTGGCTTAGGATTAAAATGAATGAGTTTGGTTGGTGGATCTAAAGATAGTCGTCGCTGGATCAGATTGTACGATCTGACAAATTCCTTCTTCGTAGGTTTGGCTTCTCGTATATGTCCCTTCTTCATCCATGTTGGCATGCTGGATTTGTCCTCTCCTCACTGATTCCTATCACCTTTTCGTATTGTTTATTTCCATTCCTCTCAACTTCGGGATTCCTAAGTCAAAATCCATCATATTGTTGGACTTATTATTACGAAGGGTTCTCTTGACCCAAAGAGATGTAGGGAGGATAGGACAACGAAGAGACTGTCGCTCGGTCATGCTCTGTCATACTTGGAAAAGGGAAATTCGTTAGCCTAGGGGTCATTAAGACTGTGCAGGTAGGATAGAGGACACACAAGACAAAATGGCGCCGCAGGATCACGGGTTTCCCTTGCCTACCCGAATTGGGTAAGGTAATCCTTCAAGAAATTGTAATGATAAAATAAGCTAAGGTAAAGGAGAAGCAATTGGCCTGATGGCGATTGCGATTGAGAATTCTGAAAGAGGGAGCGGTTATGAAATGTGAGGTGAATGCAATGGGAAGTGTTGAAGAATTTGAGTGGAAGTTTTGCGTACAGGATGAGGCTGGAGAGATCCGAGTTAAAAATGAAGTTTGGGGTTTATCTTCTGGAGGTATGGAGTTTGCTCGTAGACTTCTTGAGTTGAATCTTAGACTTCTTCTTCATTGAGAACACACTTCAGCTTCATGCATATTTGATAGGCTCCTTGGGTAATCTTCTACACGACTCACTTCAGCATCTCCTTCTTTTTCGGGAAAGCAGCAGTAGCGGTGTCTCGGCTGGTGGCGCGTTAGCTCATATCATTATTATGAGTGAACCTTCCTTTCTTTTCGGAGACTTTTTTTTACTTTTACTAGACTAGGTTTAAGTTGAACCTACTTAGTCAACGTAAGGCGCAAGGCGTACTTACTCAGCATCCCTAAAATGAGAGAAGGTGGGGGACGGACGGGAAAAACTTCATCTCCAATTTCAAATTCACTCTTTTGATATGCAAGTAGGTAGTCCTGTCTGCTCTCCGAAAGTACATACATAGGAGATGATGATGTTAGGAGTGAAGAGAATCTCACAATAATGGCACACATGGCTATATGCACTTTTGATCTGATCCATCCTTCCTTTCCTTACCTTTCATGCTTCCATGCATAGGTAATCAGCCAGAGCAGGGTGGAGGAATATTCCCTGTAAAACTAAGCCGGGGATCCGATCCGATCTATCTTGTCTTTTGTGAATACTTGCGTCATTTCCTCAGGCTCTCAAGTCTTGGCCCTTAATTTAGGCTTTATGGAATATGAAGTGAAATGAGCTTTTGTCGGTAAAGGGGGAATTCAATCTGATCTGGAAAAACTTTATGAAAAAGTTAAGACTATTATTTGAATTGGGGGATGGAAAAGCTTGAAAACTGTTAAGTGAAAGATCCACACACGATGTAATTTGCATTTCGGTGTAATTAGTATCGAAAACTACATGCTCATCATGGTTCTAACACAAAGTGACAATATCACCAGCGACTAGCTGAAAATTATTTGATCCTAATTAAATTAGATGGTTCGTTGGCTTGAATTAGCTAAGCTCACCTAAACTTAGCTTCTTGTGTTTGAGTTCAATGAACGCATCACACAAAATATTTGCTTGAAGCAAACATCAGCCATTTTGCAGTCACTTTAGTCAGTTCTATTCACTTTGTTCACAATGCGTGCAATGGAGCAATACACAGTAGAGAAATAGCGATCCATTTTTGAAACTAATTGTGTGTGCATGGATGTGTGACATTACGCATTTTTGCACCTAGTTTTCCTCATTTCTTAACCACCTCTTGTAAAGAAGAATTATCGAATTTGCATGCTTTTATATTTTTCGCGACATTTTAGAAACGAGAATGAGAATGAGAAGCTAAACATAATTCGTCAGCTGCTTAAGTTGTATACGATGGGATTTTGTAAATGGCCATAAGTTAAACTATAGCAACTCTTTGCCAACTTCTTTTTACTACAAAGAGTTTGAAAGAGTAGAGCAGCGGATAGCAATCATTTGTCACAGAGAAACAGTTTCTTTTGACTGACTTGGATGAGAGACAGATAGATGTAAGGGATTTTTTAAAGCATGTAATTTAACATAAGGATTAAAAATGGTGTAACTTTTGGCCAAGGCTTTTAGATTTTTACTGTGTGTACTTAGAAGCATTCGGGGGTTTGTATTTATTATAATATTAGTTAGGAAAAACAATGAGGATCATTGTTGCTCTAATAAGTTAAATGAAAGGATTATTTACAACAAAATTGTAAATACGGGTGTAGGCACGCGTTGACATTCCATTCTACCATACAGGCAAGAGTCAACCATAAGCTAAAGTAATAGCTAAGCCAAATAGAGCTGTTCATTGTCAGATTCAGAGCCAAAAAGAATCATTAATCAGATCCCATACACACGCATGTATCTGCATATGCACAAGCATGAACACACATGTCGGATGAATATATTAAAATTAGGTGTTCTAAAAATAAAGAGTTTGGCGGTGGAGTTTTAATGTTCATTTAATGTTTCTGGCACTTTTTTGGCTTCGGAGTTTAGAACGTGTCATTTTCATGTTTGAAAAAATAAGGCAGTTGAGAGGCGGGCAGGATGGCTTAGGCTAGACGTCACTCGGTTCAATTCTCACCGACTTGAAAGAGTTCAATTTTAATTTTAATTAAGGAACACATGATAGCTCAGTATTTACAGCACCCAATGTACTGTATTGACCTTGTGCTAGAATTTTTGTTATTTAATTTGGTTGTTGCTTTAATTTTTAACTTTAAGAAGGAAGGTTAAGCCGAAGATCCTTTTGATTACATATATTCCAAGATTGTAAGGAATCGTATCGTACTTTTAGTTCTGTTTTCAGCTCTCAATCAGTTTGGATCCTCCTGGCGGGCCTAGTAGCCAATTATTTGAATGATGTAGGATGTACTTGTCTTGTCATCAACTCATAGGAGTTGTTTGCTCATATTAGAGAAGAGAAGAATTGAACAGACCTTTGTGAGAATTATTTACGATTATTAGTCATTAGCATTGTCGAACCAGCCGAGGTCAGCGGAAGTTTTATGTGTAGGCTAAATAGTAGTAATTATTATTAGTTAGTTAGTTTATATGCAAAATTAAAAGAGGAAGGGATGTTGTTGCGTAAATGAGAACAGTTGAAACGATACACATGTATTCACATCGTACAATTATGCCACATCTGGCAGATGAGGATGTTAAATTCTCGTTGGTTGATTATCATTACATGTGTGATTATTAATGATAGGCTTACATTTATTTTTAATGTTCTTCTCACTACAAATGGAGTCTCATTCCGACTACTGGTTGGGTGGCTTAACAAGTATTAATGAGAATCACCTTTGTACACATCATGAAATGAATAATAAAGCTGGCAAGCTGGCTCATTAGAAACTGCTGCTGGAAACTATGAATTGATAAGGCATGACGCAAGTTCAAACTAATAAATTGACAAAGTTTTATGACAAAGGATTATTTTAATTTTAAATTCATCAGAAAATTTGGCATCTGTTTGGTTAGACGAATGATTGCTTGAGTGAATTAAAAAATACGGTATTGCGGATAATATGGACTTATGGCTGGCATATTTTAGAGGAGAGTTTTGTTTCTTTCTGTTTTGACGTAAATCATACGTGTAGGTTTGAATTACTTCCAATATTTAATTACATTCAAAATTAGTTCAAGTTACATGATGACGCGTCGATGGGTTCAGCCAGAAATAGGATTGAAATTCTGAGTACCCCCTTGAAGTTTTTATGAGAAGGTTTTGCTGTTAAATTTTAGGATAGTTTGTCATAAAATTTTAGAAGCATGTCCACGTGTCTTCAAGGGGAAGTAGTGCGTTAAAAATCAGAACTACAATTTTATTTTTATGATTCACATAATTTGTAGTACACACTAAAAACTGCACGAGGGAAGAACATGTGTTTGGACTTTTTAGCCATGGATGTTGCTTTATCTTGGCAAGGAGGTCCACAACAAGCAATGAGTAAAAAGTCAACGGGCAGTGGACTCAATTCATTTAATTTACATGGAGTCGAATATGAATAGCTAAATACTAATGCTTAGGATGGGTTTCAGAAAAGGAGGAGGACCGGAGTTGAGTTCAGTCAGATTTAGTGAGTGACTGACAGGCAGGGTGCCTTAATGGATGAAAGAGTGAGTGGATGGATGGAATCATGCATGAATATGGAATCATTTTCTAAAACGTCACATACGCAATTACGCCACACACTTCCCCCTTTAAATAATCAAAAGGAGAATAAAAAGGCGATCAAATGATCCAGAGACTACGCTCAACCAGCAAGAAGCCCTTCCTGCCTCTTTTGCTTTGTTAGTGTTCATAAAGTAAAAAATAATTATTAATATGGCTATCCATTACATACAAAAGATGAACTAAGGGTGTTAAAGAATTGTGAACGCCTCGATTACACAAGCTGAAAGACTATAAATACAATAATACAACTTTTCACTGCTATATTGCTTGCATATTTGAGCTTTAATGTGTTGACATTTGCTTATCACATAGCGTTTGGAAACTGCGTGGAAAATCTTAAAGAAAAATATTGCGTGCAGAAAGAAAACAGAGAAAATGAATTTTTTTAACACATCACCTTGCGTGTGGTTAGGGCCCGGCCGACGATCATAGTAAAGAATGTCTTATAAGGTCTCTAGGTGGTAAAAATGGGTTAACCAAATGTAATTTTATAATGTAATGGAAATGTTTAATAATCCTTTGACTGTTCACTGGTGGTGGACAGTAGTAACTTATGGGAACAACTAGGTTCAGGATTTTAAATGCACGTTCCACGGTGGATGAGTTCGGTCGGTGGTGGAGAAGCTTGCTTGCTCAAGCAACCATAAGACTCAGAATAATCGAGGAACGAGAGTTTAGAGTAAGAGAAGCAAAGCAATGGGTTTTAAAGCAAGAAGCCCTGTTTATAGAGGGGTAGAGATGGGAAATTACATAACAGTGGCAATTAAGTGAAGAATTGATGGCAAAAAATACACTCATTAAGCGTGTACCTTCATGAAAATCGTTTTTGTTCCTCCATCCGGTGATTAATTTCTGTGGCCAATGACATTCATTGGATGTAAGAGAATACACGGGTAAGGGCACCGTGTTTCTGCGTCGGCTTCTGTTGCTCCTGTTCGTTGAGTCGCATCGAGTCGAGTTAATTCTACTCTTAACTCTTAGGACAAAGATAAAGTTAAAAACGCACTATATCAGTGTTAAACTAAACTCTCAGAGATGGCCAATTGGCAGAAATCAAGGATGGTCAATTAAACAAAATTAAAGTCAGATGGACCCAATATGCAATGATTAGACGGACTGGAGTATCTTGATATTTTTGTTCATTTTCACCTGATTTACTCATTATAACTTACATGCATGGCAATGTTCTGGAAAGAAGCAAGAACCTAAAGAGGAAGTAAAGTTTTAGAATTACACAGTAGCAAGGCAATGAAATGACTTTGAAGTTTTCTGAAGTTTAAAAGGGAAATTGAGACTCAACTGATGGATTCTAAGCTATAGGAATGAACTCTGTAGAGTATGTAATGTCGTTGGCTGAGATAATGGAAGTTGCTTGGCTGGGAATGCATGATTGGTTTATAAAATTAGTTTCACAACACAATTATTCTCCGGTTCAGAGATTTTTACTCGTCGACTTTACTACTACTCTCATCATCATTATGTTGCCTTAGGTTTCTGATACACTTCTTGGTCTATGTTCTTCTCATTTCACCTCAAAGATAGTCACCGTGGACACGTCGAGTTGTCTTCTTGTCAGTTCTTGTGCTTTGTCGTCGTTGTCGTATATGTATTGTCGGATATGACGACGACAGTGGCTGCGGCCGTAGTTAATTTGGTGTGAACTACTGCGCGTCATGTGATTATGGAATACTTGTTCATTATCGCCAGGTAATACATAGCAATAGCACACATATATATAAGGAGAAACAAGTGAAGTTTGTAATAAAGATAATGGCCTTAAAAGTTAATCTCTCTTCATTCTTTTGAGAGGGAGTAATTTTCAAATCAACCATGCCCCCTTGTGAATTGTAAAGTTAATTTGAGAATTAGACGAGGGAGATGAAAGAATAATTCACACCAATTTAACTCACTTTTTTGTAAAGCTACGCAAAGGATGAAACTTATTTTCTCTTCCTATCTTACCTTAATGTGTAGTTCTCACAACCACCCACGCAGAGTAGCAGTGCCAACTTTATCTGTGCATTTATGTGAGGGGATACAAATAAAACTGAAAAATAAGAGAAACTATTCTACGTACAAAATGTAGGAAAATATTTTTCGTGCATTTTGAACCATCCCCAGAATATCCACTTCGGGGATGTATGAAAAACAGCTCGGAAACCTCGAGTCATTGTTGCAATTATTTAAAAAATAACCCTTCGCTTAACTCAACCCACAAAGCAAAGAAATTTAAATTGTGGAATTTTTCTCTTCTTGGTTTTGAGGTGAGTGATTAAATGTGGCTCCGGTGAAGCCATGCTCTTTGGAGCATGCGCGAGGCTATTGCAATAATCATGCGGTTTTCCATTTCAACATCTAATTATCTCAAGGAATCACTACGAAATATCATTTTTGATTTTAGCTGGGAATTCTGCCCAAAAGTGGGATTTAATATTCAATACAATACAAACAATAAACAAATACCACTTAGCTAGTGGATTCATTATTAAACACCACGTGCAACCCCATGATTCGTATTCATGAAGGAAAAACTAATTTTGTTTCTCCTAGTCTTGGGATAAAAGTTGGAATCGGGTTTAGTCTAGTCTACCATCTGCATTATAGGGAATAAATGTTCATTAATTCGCAATGTGTTCCATGGTCGGATCAGGGGAATAGAATAGTCGAATTGTTTGTACTTCTTATTATTAGTTACATGGCGAACATTTTAGTTTTGCGTCCCTGGCCCCGAAACCGGATGACACGCAAGGAAATGTTCGACCAAGAGTTACTGAATTCATTTGACCTGGTAGGGACAAACGATGATGTAATTACATAACGCTACTACTTACTCTGTCTGCTCTGCTCCCTTCATGAACGTCGAATTTTGGTTATTTCGTGTTTGGTTTGTCTTCTATAATTATACGTACAGTCTGTTGGTAGTGGATAGTGGAAGAGTTACCAATGTATTGTTGGACGAACACTGGCGGCACGGCATGAGATTCATAATTATTGGGAAAGCAAAAGCAGTGCACAATAGGGACATGAAATGAATTTCATTTTAGTTTCCACATTGTACATAGCTTTTGTAGTTTGGTTCCAGTAAGTACATAAATGCTACAGAGTAGAGTATAGTAGAACCGACTAGATCAATTCACCCGAATCCGGACACTTTTCGATTGCCGCTGCTGGTGCTGGTAAAACCAATTTGGTTTTGGGGAAGGGAAGGGCTCGATAATAAAAGTAAGGTGCACTACATTGCCACTTTTCCATGTTGAGAGGCTAGATTGATATGGATTGCTTTTGCAGGGTCGGTCGGTTGGTGGGAAGAAAATTGCTATTTATGACACTTTGTACAAAGCCAATGCCAGAGCCAGAGCTGGCTCTGCTAGTATTTATTGACTTTATTACTTACATGTAACATTTAAGAAAAATCAGAATGCAGAATGCATGTCGCACAAGCCAAGGCTGCATGATGCGCGCGTAACGAAAGTAATTTACATGTGGCATTTGGTTACTACTTAAGATTAGGCACGACGCAGCATGGCGTAGTAGAGTCGTCACATTTTTTCAATGCGTGGTCGCACTGTCAGATGAATCCAAGAAGTAGATATTACCCGGGTGTATGGCAGGGCGAGTGGGAATTGTCATCTCTATCTCTATCAGTCCCGCACTACTTGCTGGTTTCTACGTTCCGTGTAGAATCAAAAGGACGGCCCTAAAAATGAAAATGAGGGAGCTGATATGAAATTGAATGTGATTTTTATGCAAAATGTTGCTTCATTGGCTTTGCTCAAACAAGGGAAAACTTACAAGTAACTCTTGTCGGTATCACCCGGTATGATGCAGTTTTTTATAAGACACCCGCTGCCAAACCCGAGTCTTTATAATATGAAGTTTGGCTATAGACTCAGGCTAGGCACAACTCAATATAGCAAAAATATACAAAGCGGTGGAACGGTCATACCATTAACATTTTGCTCAATAAATTCGATCCAATTGTATTTGCGTGGATGTGGAAGTGGAATTCCTTGTATAGCAAGCAGAGTCAAATGTTGAACCTAAAATGTGTAGATATACAGAAACTTAAATGGGGATGGCGGTTAGGCTAATCTAGCCAATTCCTGGTACGCCTGACCATTTGTTCATTGTTAAAAAAATCAATTCAGCCGAGACCCTTTTTTTTGTTCCAATGAGTCAATGACGAATGTCGGGATATTAACCTTAAAATAAATCAGTCTCTTTTTAGTTTAAACTATCAAAGGCGATAGGCGATGTGGGTATATTTATTTATTTAGTTTTATAATTCATTTCTTATTTTATGCCATTTTCCCAGGAAGGAAGGGTAAAGGGAAAACATGAAGGGATTTTTAGTAAAGGGAATGATGATGACTTTATATTTAAGGGTTAGAATTGGTGGAACGGTAAATGCTGCAAAAAGTTTCAGTCCGATCCATCCGGGTCGGTCTTGTAAGCGTGTGTCGGTTCAAAATTCATCAAAAATTGAAACTATAAATCAAAGTTTTTGAGAGCCGGAGGAGGACGGACGCGGAGACCCAGTTCACATACCATTTACCATGATCTTTCAATTTCAATAAAATGAAGGCAATATTTTATCCAGGTCCGGGAAATGGAGACACATGTATGGTATGGTATGGTACTTCGTCAGTGCTCTTTAGTTGCAAAACATGGATGTAATTGAATGTGTATCTGAGCAAGGCATGTGTGGACACACACCCTATGGAAGGGACACCCAAAACCTATTTTTATATTTGTTGCACATCCAAAAATGAAATAGAATCAAGAAAAAATAGGGATTTAGACAAAGAGTCAAGAATGAAGAAAGGGGAAAATTTTTCCTTTTTAATTTCATTTGGAATTGAAAAATTATAGGGGTTTTAGAACTTTTTATACTAATCAATAATTTTTTGATGAATTACAGAGAGACGAGATACTCTGCTGGTATTGGTGACGGGAGAGAATGGTCCAGCCACTCAAGAATACTACCTTTGCTTGCTGTTCTATTTTCTCCAGACAAAATTCTATGATTTATTTGGAGTGATAAGATGGTTCCAGGTGTCGAAGCAGCCAAGTCAGTCTGCTAGGGCCCGACTGACATGGAAGCATTCGTCGCCGTTGCTACAGCACAGGGCGATGACTCTCCACTCTCTCAACCTTCCTCTCTAGACGTCAGCTCAGCTTTCAGTACCTCATACCGCTCCGCACTAGCCAACAAAACAACTTCCAGTAACAACAACGCTTCTCCGCCCAGCTCAACCCCACCCACAACAACGCAAAACAACAACAAAGTGGGAGGAGTTGGCAAAGGCGCCCTAACGGACCCTGTGTCGTCCGCGGTGAGTCGAGCCAATAACAATAGTACGAATTTTGGTCATCTTGTCTCCTCTCATTTGCATCCCTCCGTGACGACAAGCGGGCTAAATAGGCGTGAGTTTTTGGATAACGGGCATTACTGGAAATACTTAGTGGGAGATGCAGGGGCAGCAGCCCTAGCGGCAGCAGCGACGATCAATAACTGTAATTTAAGCTCGAGTAACAACAATAAAATGGTTCCTCAAGAACCAGCCCCGACGGCAACGGGTAATGAATGTGCCGTGTCCAAAACACCTTCCCCATCCGGTGAACAAATCTCAGACTCGACGACGAAGAGCAGGGGATGTAAATTACCGGAAGTGGTTGGGGGTGGTGATGGTTTTCAAGTTCCTAATAGTAGAAAGAGCAGCAGCATGACTGGCGGTGGCGCAGCCCCCCTTTCCACGGGAGGAAGTGACGTGGAGCATTTTGATGGACGAATAGTGTACAATCCAGATGGCTCAGCCTACATCATTGACGACTCTGAGTTGAGTGAAGAGGATGGGAGTTTAGACGTTCCACATTTAGAGGGGTGTATTGTGGATGGGCGTGGAGTGAGCTTGTCCCAAATCCCGCCAATTCCCCCAATTGCCTCCGCCTTCTATGTTTCTCGTAACCCCGCCCTCTACTCTGCTCTCTACGGCCAAGCCTACTCAAATCTCTTAAATGAGAAAAAAATAGTTCCTGACATACCAATTATGCATAGTTACAGGGTCTACACTGTTCGTGATAATAAAAGTGGTGATATGGATTCAAGTGTTGGAGGGGGAGGAGGTGGGGATGAAGAAATAGAGGAAGATGAAGAAAGTGGAGATGAAGAATCTGAAGGGGAAGATTCCTCTAGGCCACGCCCACCCAAGAGTCGTGTGAAAAGAAATAGACCCCCAGGCTCAGGATTTGGCGGCTCTCTCTCTTCTTCAGCGACCTCTGCACTGGAGTGCTCATCGGTTCCTATCAAACCTATTCTCATGTGCTTTATTTGCAAGCTCTCCTTTGGCTACACAAAGTCCTTCGTGGGCCATGCGATGGGTGACCACTCCTTGATACTCACCGACCAAGAAAAAGACATTCTCAATCAGAGAAATGTCTCAGCCATCATTCAAGCCGTAGGAAAAACTAAAGACCCTCTCATCTCATTTCTTGAACCAATGGGCAACTCAATCGGCGGCGGTATCAATTTCTCAAGTGGAAGAGAGCGAGAAACTATGACCTCTGCTACTGCTACCTCCGCTGCTACATCCTCTGTTCCTAATCCTAACATCCGAGGTGTCATAAGTAGGCTCAATGAACTTCCTCATAATTATACTGGAGATGAGAATTTGGTGGGTAACAGCTTAAACTCAGGGGCAATGAATCTTTCTGGAGTTAATCGAGATTCATCACCCCAGCATTCCCTTCTTTTCTCACCACGCGGGGAGCAGTCGGGCGGGAGCGCCTCTGAGCGTGAACCTTCTGCCAGCCCAATGAATAAGATCTCCGTTGCCACTAATAATTTGAATCTTGGAGTAGACCTAACAAGAAAAAGTCCCAATAGTGGGAGAAGTAGCTTGAGTCCGGATGAAAGCATAAGTCCACTCCCACTCAGCAGTACTCCTCTTCCAGGGGGCTTGTTGGGCTCATCAGGGACAGGGAACAGTCCGAATGGATCTCAATTCACGAATACTAATAATGGACCTGGAGCACCCCCAAATTTTATGACAGGGACAACGATTGGAGTTTGTCCAGAACATATGAATGGGCGACCGAGTGGAGTTGACTGTCAAAAATGTGAGCTGATTCTCAATTCATCCCGCATGGGAGCTTTGGGAAGTCTTCACACTCGAAATTCATGCAAGACACTCAAATGTCCAAAATGTAATTGGCATTATAAATATCAAGAAACACTAGAAATTCACATGAAAGAAAAACATCCTGATAATGAGACAAGTTGCATTTATTGCATTGCGGGTCAACCACACCCTCGCCTAGCCCGCGGCGAAACTTACACCTGTGGATATAAACCCTATCGCTGTGAAGTCTGTAATTACTCAACGACGACCAAGGGTAATCTAAGTATTCACATGCAGTCTGACAAACATTTGAATAATATGCAAGAATTACAAAATGGAGGAGTTCCACCCCCAGAATCCCTTCATCAAACAGTTCAGCAATCATCTGGTCCTCACAAGGGTATGTCAGGGATGAGCCCTTCAGCTGGTGGTGGGCATGGTGGACATACAAATTCTGGAGGGGGTAATCAAGGAAATAATGCATCCTCAAGTGGAGGAGCTCAAGCCAATCCCAAGCCAAAGCCAACATTCCGATGTGACGTTTGCAATTATGAAACAAATGTGGCAAGAAATCTCCGGATTCACATGACTAGTGAAAAACACACTCATAATATGATGGTACTTCAGCAAAATGTAAAACACATGCAACATCTCTCTGCTCTCCAAGCTCAGGCTCAAGCTCAGTCACCATTTGACCCTGCGACGGCAGCTCTTCTTCAATTTCACCCATCTTTGGCAGGATTAGCAGCAGGGGGTGGAGGTGGGGACAAAGCTCCAGCTCACACGGAAGCAGCTCTTGCAGATATGGCTTACAATCAAGCACTTCTCATTCAGATGATGACTGGAGGTCAATTGCCACCTCACATTCCACCAGAGCTTGCCCCACATATGGACCTTGGACTCAAATCCAGACACAATGGAACCACCACCAGAACCCCCAGATCCAAACCCAAGTCATCTTTTCCAATGTTGTGTCTGCACTTCATTTCATACGGATAGTCTGGAGTCCCTTTCTCATCATTTGACCCAGGATCGAACAAAGTTAAGGGAACAAGAGATTCTAGTCTTGGTAGCGGGGAACTATATGTGTAAATTGTGTTCTTACAAGACAAATCTTAAAGCCAATTTTCAACTCCATTGTAAAACGGATAAACATCTCCAGCGTCTCCAACACGTCAATCATATTAAGGAAGGAGGAGGAAGAAATGAATGGAAATTGAAGTATTTGAGCATGTCTAATCCAATTCAAGTCAGATGTAATGCTTGTGACTACTACACCAATTCAGCTCATAAACTACAACTCCATGCTGCTCATCAACGACATGAAATCAGTGTCCTAATCTTCCGCCATATTCAGGCACAGGAAAATCTGGTACATGAGGATGCAAGGATCTTTGCTTGTGCTCTATGTGGATTCACCTCAAGGGTTAAACTCCAACTTCTCCAGCATACCAGGTCAGATTAAATTCTCTTTGTCGCACTCTTAAACTTTAAGTTATTCTGGGAGCCAAATCCTGAAAATAATGACAATGAAATCTTTCATGAAACTTTTTAAAAGGAGGGATTAGCTTTAGTTGGGAATTCAAATTTGGGTGGGCTTTTGATAAATTAACGATTACCAGCCAGGAGCTGAGTTATTAATACTAAACTACAACCAAATCGGATAATTTAGTTTGCAGTGTACTAAATTCAGTTTCTTTATCCACAGATCACTTAAACATTTGCAATTGGAACAATTGCATAGTCTCCAACGCCGAGCAGAGGGAAAAGATGGTCAGCCAGACTTGAATCAAGTTTTTCGGGTCTTAGAGCAACCGGATTCTGATTCTTCTCCTGGACAGACTCCGAATCATCATCAGCACCATCATCCTCACCATAACAATTCATCTGACATTTCACCAAATATCTACTCCAATGACCAAGGTAAGTCAAGTCTAAAACTTGTTTTTTGTAATTACGTTGATTTGTGAGGAAGGACATAACAGGGAATGATAGGTAAGGCCTGGTCTATTGTTATTGTTGTTGCATTCGTTGTGAATTAAGGTTCACTTGGTTGACAGGACGGGAGGGCAGTCATAGAAATTGTCACTTTATGTAAATTTAAGGGTGGGTTAGAGTCATTGGAGTTGAAGGGAGGTACTTGAAAAACAACATAATGTAAAGAAAACCTGCCTGCCTAATTTAATTAATCACTTGGAGGAATTAGTGTGAATTGTTGAGCCTTTATCTTTGACTTTGAGAGCTGTTAATGCTCTCGTGAAGATTTTAAATGGGCAATGGGCATGTTTTAAGACCTGGGGTCACCCATAAATATTCTCTATAGCAAAGCTTAGCTTTCCTGGGTACATAGCCGTAGTTGAAGTTCAGTTTTTCTCAATGTACTACTTCCATAGACTTTAAATAAAACCACTTGTGATTCTTCTAGTCGTCTTTAGTTAAATGTCATCGTAAACTTCAGGCAGTTTTGAGTATAACGCAAACTTTTTTTTATAATTTCTTTTGGCATTAGTGCTACTTACATGATCTGACTAAATGAGACAAAATTATTAATTCTGCACAATATTTCTGAAATTGTCCGCATTAACGTTTACAACAGCAACGATGCTTTTCGTTGACGTTGGTACTCGACTTTAGGGAAACATTTGCGTTGCGTATGTTTTTTTTCGCGGTGTAAGGGATGTGCTGTGCTATACTGGTGTCGGCAAGACGAATGACGGTGTGAAGCTCCATGTCAGTGATTTACGAGCCCTGAACTCGTGTTGCCGAAAATGTGACAAGGATACACCACAAAAGGCTTCTAAGCAAAATTCGTTGTCGTAAATGTATTGTGCCTCTAGATCCAGGAAAGGGAAGGGAAGACAAGGTTTAAGTTTGGCTTGGCATCTTTTGGAGTTTAGGATTAGGGCACCCCTTTTCCTACCTATCTTCTCCAGCAGATAAGGCACACAAAGTCTAGGCCTACTCAAGAGGTGAATCTCCTGTGCAGCAGGTGGACACTTTTAGTTTGGCTTTGAGCTGGAAAATTTTCACACAAATAATGACCCTAGCAAGCAATATCTCATTTTGCCCTGTCCAGGATTTGTCTCATAAGTTAGGGTTCACTAAGCTCACTCGCTCGTTCGATTCTATGCAGAACGCTTTTTTTCTTTTTGGTCATATTTAAGGACAACAATGGTGAATTAGAGATAGCAAGTCCAAAGCCTCGGTCGCCTATGTGCCGGGCGGGTGTCTTTGTCTCTAAAACCGAATCTAATCCGTGGAGAAGTCCATTCAAGGGCATGAAGATGGGATTAGAATGGAAGAGAGCTTATTTTTTTATCTCAGCAGTCTCATTTACAATTAGCCCTCATGTTAAGAGGTGATGAGAGAATTCAGCTCCCTGTTCTGACTGTGGTTGTTTTGGGAGCTAATGGGTTTCTTCTGCTTGATGAGATTAAAATGAAGACTCACGGAATGAACGATCCATGGAGCATGTTTCTTTCTATCTCGTCAAAAGTTCAAATTAATTTTCATAGATATGCATTGCAATGCAATGCTGCAAACCCTGTTTCCTTGTGTCTTTCCGCCAAGTTCCCACGCACTCCAGGGAGCAACTTCTTCAAGTGGCAAACAACAGCCCAAACCAAACCAAGTTAGAAAATGACATGCAAGTTTTTTAGAAAAAAAAGATGGATGTAATGAATAGAAGTAGAAACAGCGAACGACAGACCATGCTTGAATGAAAATAATATTTCTTACTTGTATTGCGAAAACTTTTATTTTTACGTTTGCATCATGTGACCGAACTAGAGAATGAGTGATTGTGTTGCATAAAATCTAATAGGTTGAACACTTGGTACTGCTACTGCAATCTAGTTTCCGTACGCATTAAAATTTGAGTGAATTAGTAGATCTGGTAAATTGGTTGAGCCCATTTTGATTTCATGTTTAGTATTATTACCCTACCCGCCATTTCTCTCTCTTGTCTGTGTGCATTGCCGTGTGTAATTGGAGGTAATACCCTATAGCCTGATGAAGTGCAATTAATGAGTCATTCTGGCTTTACTTCGATCTAACTTTGAGTACATGGGAAAGGGTTATAACACTGATAGGTAGGAGAAGAGAGGATGCATGTGAATTTTGTCGGTTGCATTGCATTGCATTCCTTTCCTCCCCAACCACTCATTTTAAGTACAATCCTAAACTCTCATTTGGTCAGAATTGAGTACGTTCAATTTGTATTTGTTTTTCGGTTATTCTATTTCTAAATTCACTTGAGTCTGAGTAGAGTCATTTCCTTGCGTGCAATTAAACTAGTAGGCAATTAGCTTATTTGCAGGTAACCTATAATTGTCTGCCAAACTTCCTTCCGCTGAGCTGGGAGCTTGTGGGCCAAGCATTCATGTCCTAACTTAATTATTGGTAGAAATTAAAGAAAATCACTATTTAGTTGTAATTCTGTGGCCAGACCCAGGATACTCAATGGCACGCGATTTTCTTCCCCGAAGTATTTTCAAATTTTAACTAGTAATTCTTACAGGAAATGTATGCTCATGGCTACAATCTTCATAATTTTTTTGAATTAAGATTTTTTCGTTGAAGCATTGTTTTATAATCGAGGCAGAAGTGACCGATTTGTATTTTTCTTCTCTCCTATCTTTTATCTTTGGATGAAAAATATATGATTATGACATATGCTTGTATATATATATATATATGGTGGCTCCGAGTTAATTTAGTGCATCTAGACAAGTAAAGCACAGCACATGGCAAATCGTGCAGAGTTCTCTCTCCATGTTATTTCTAAACTCATTTTCGTGATCATGTAATTTTCATCTAAATTATGCCGGAAGGCTAACGCCAGGACCGAAAAAGATTCTTCTACTCCATACACTGCGAGCAGATGCATAGGGTATTTGCTTGGTTTAAAAATGATAATATTAAGTTCCTTCTTCAAACCTGATTTTTGGAATGAACATTTCAAATAAAATTGGTTTGGACGTCGGGGCTGGAATAAAGAATGAGAAATTATGCCCGCGTTGCCGCCGGACAATAAAAGCAAAAGCAAAGGCAATAATTATCGAAAGGATCTTCCTTGACGAAGAACTACTAAATTAATTCCACACTCTTCCCTTTTATTATTTTGGAGTGGTAGTGGAGGGACAAGACGTGTAGGACAGGACTGCGTAGACAGAATCTATGAATCAAAGGTGAAGGCTAACAAGTCTTTGTGGAAGCACCTAACAATTAATGAGGACTAAAGGCCGGAGGTTTGTAGCGCAAGAAGGGTAATTAATAGTCAAGCATAGATTCTCGCGCTCATTATCACATGCAATCAAAAATCTACCTCCGGCTGGCTGGCTGGCTGACTGGGCTTACCTTCCTAATATCTTGATAAGGCAACCTATGGATAAGTACTTGAGTCAAACTGAACTGAACTATCCCTCATTTATTCGTATGTAGTAAAAACCCAACCCAAGTTAAAAATTAAGACCAGGACATTTTATCTGATATTGATTAATGATTGGGATTTTTTATTTTATCTGAACTCACCCACTTCAAGAATTTCATCAACTGTAGGTGCATTGGATAGGATAGTTGACTAAAATCTCCAGACGCACCCAGAAAGAGTTTAAGAATTTAGAATTTTAGGAAAAATGGGTATATTAATTTTATAGATGGGAAAGACTTAAAGAAAGAAGAACGGAGGGGAAGTAGCGTGTTAAAGAATGCACTGGAAAAAGAGGGTGACGATCTCAGTTGTCCTTTCTGCAATTTTATTGCCGAATCAGAGTCCAGACTCCAATCCCACCTTACAACAAAACATTCTGGTTCTGACATTTCCTTGCAAGCTGGTCCTGGACGTCTTCGTACAGCTTCCAGCTCTAGTCCAGAGCAATCCAGTAACAAAGCTGAAATTTCTGGAATTTTCCCTCCGGCCGGTGGAATGTCCATGACCTGCCCTCTATGCCAAGACCCTTGTCACGACCGATCAAGTTTGGAAAATCATGTCATGCAAGTCCACAGCGTAAATGCCGAAGGGCTTCAACGTCTCCTTCTCCTTGTTAATCAATCTCACTGGCTAAATACAACGGGAAGTGGAGGGAATAACACGACTGGAAATACAACGACTTCTTCTAGCCGCTCCGCTGGAAATCAAAGTTCTTCTTCAGCTGATCTCAAATCAGATTCGAATGATGAAGCAGACAAGGATAAATTGTCCGAGAGTGAAGAGTGTGGAAGTGATGGAGAAGAATTTCGATGTTCAACTTGCGCCAAATGTTTCCGAGTATTAGATGAGCTTTGTGCTCATCAGAATGAGTTGGGTCATTTGGAAATTAAACAAACTCCTGGAGGCCCTGGATATCTTTGCTGGAAAAAGGGATGCAATCAATATTTCCCTACAGCTCCTTCTTTGCAAATGCATTTTAGAGAAATTCATGCTGCAAGAGCAGGGGGAAAACATTCACATCAATCAATGGCAGTGAGCGAAAAACACGTGTACAAGTATCGCTGTAATCAATGTTCCCTTGCATTCAAGACTATGGAAAAACTTCAACTTCATTCCCAATACCATGCAATTCGGGATGCTTCCAAATGTTGTCTTTGTGGTAGAAGCTTCAGATCTCTCATTGCTCTCCAGAAGCACGTTGAAACTTCACACACTGAACTCTCTGAGGATGAAATTCAACAATTTAAACATAGTATTGCCACAAACCCTCTGCTATTGGCTGGACTTACTGGACAAGTCCTTGATCCTGGAATGAATGAATTACTCAAGAAGGAAAGTGCAAGGGAAGAGCTTCAAGAACAAATGATGTTGGAGGAGGAGCATTCCTTAGCTGGAGAAAATCCAGACGCAGATGGAGATGGGGACGGAGATTCTAATGATGATTCAACCGGAAATTCCGGAAGTGGAAAAGATCAACAACAATTATTTGAGGATTATTTGAACACTCAAGCCATGGCAGAGGATAGTTACAATGATCCAAATCGAAAATACAAATGTCATAGATGCAAAGTTGCATTTACAAGACAGAGTTATCTCACAAGTCATAATAAAACTCTTTTGCATCGTAAAGGAGAGAAATTGAGTTACCCAATGGAGAAATATTTGGATCCAAATCGCCCTTATAAATGTGAGGTTTGTAAGGAATCCTTCACTCAGAAAAATATTCTCCTCGTTCATTACAACTCAGTCAGTCATTTGCACAAATTGAAAAGGGCAATGCAAGAGCAACAACATTTTCTTAACCAAGTTGGAAGTAATAACAACAATGCTAATGCCAATGCTGGACTTCAGAGTCCACTCATGAGTCCAGTTGGTTCGACTGGGGCCACTTCCACGGTAGGAACAAAGGTGACTGCGACGACAACCAACGAATAACAATAGTAGCGGGTCCTCAGAGCAGTTGCAATTAAATCGTCAATCCGCTTCCTCAACTTCTTTGGCATCAGATGATGAAGATAAGAAACCATTCAAGTGCAACATTTGCAAAGTGGCATATAGTCAAGGGTCTACATTGGATATTCACATGCGCTCTGTCCTCCATCAAACAAGGGCTTCGAAATTGCAAGAGTTAGCCATGACTGGACAAATTGATCTCAGCAAACCATTGATTGAACAACCAGAACCACAGAAACTCCAGGATCAACATAAGAAGCTAATGGCCGAAATGTTAAGTCCAAGTAATTCTAAAATTGGGGATAGTCAACCGCAATACTCTAGCACCCCAGCTCGCGGTTCATCTTCTAGCCCATTGAGTCAAAGTCAAAATTCAAGCCCAATGTTGCAATCTTCAATTTCTCCAGCGGGTGGATTATTGAATTCTTCATCTTCTCCAGGGTCATCTGGAGCCTATTCTTGCCCTCGTTGTGGAGCCATTTCTGGATCTCAAGAACAACTAATTCAACATCAGCATCTTTACTGCATGTTTCAAAATCCAATGGCCATGTTTCCACCCCTCCCTTCCCCAAATTCTACATCAACACCAAATACTTCTATGATAGCGGCGGGGGATACGGCGGGAGTTTGCAGCATAAGTCCGGCGGAATCTCCAACTCCAGCCGCCGTTGGAAGTGAGGAAGGAATATCAAAGATTCATGATGCCAAGTCGAAAATCTTCTCAACTATACAAACACATACTTGAGAGTTATGGATTTGAAATAGTCATGCAATTTAATGAATATCATCAGAAAAGACTTAGAAGGTCAAATGAGGATGATGAAGAATCAACCATTCCTTCTTTAGATGAGCAACAAATCCTATCGGAATTTCCTGAGCTTGCACGTTCTACATGCCCGTACTGTAAAAAAGTATTTTCCTCTGTTTGGATCCTCAAAGCTCATTGTGAGGAAATTCATAAGGATATTGTGAGTATGGAAATATTGGAGAATTTTGCTGAGGATTTCAAAAATGCGTATGCTCTAAAGCTAGAAGTAGCTGGAGCAGCTTCAGGCACCGCCAATGAAATCGAAATGGACAAAGATATGGCAATGGAGTTGGAATTAAGGGATGGATCCAAAGGTTCCTCTGGTTTGGAGCAGACTCATTTAACCCTAAATAATCCTACTGCACCAAGTACGCCAACAGCTTCCTCAACACCTGCTTCAAGTGCTGACAGTGTGACAGGCGGGAGTAACAACAATACTTCTGCAGGATCTTCTGGAGGTCCAGCCGGTGGAGGAGGAGGAGGGACAAATAGTCAACACTCAAACATTCCTATGGCATTGGCACAACATATGACAGAAGTTCAAAATGCCCTCATGGCTGCATCTCAACTTCATCAATTCAATCCAATGTTAAATCCAATGATGATGGCAGCTGGTTTAGGTATGGGACTCCCATTTAACATGAATGCTCTAGCTGCTATGAATTTACAACCACCACTTGTGTCAATGATGATGCCACCTCCATTTGATCACATGAATCAAGGAAATTCAAATACCAATTCTCTTTTTGGTGGACAACAAATGGATCATAATGTTTTGGCTAAGCAACAACAACAAATGCTTCAGCAGCAACAACAACAACAGCAGCAACATCAAGCAGCCGCAGCGGCAGCAGCAGCCTCGGCTCCTAACTCTGCCAATTCACAACAGAAAAGAGCTCGGACTAGAATCACAGATGAACAATTGAAAATTCTTCGAGCTCATTTTGATATTAATAATTCTCCATCTGAGGATCAAATTCAACAAATGGCTGGACAAAGTGGACTTCCACCAAAAGTTATTAAACATTGGTTCCGAAATACTTTATTCAAAGAACGTCAACGGAACAAGGATTCCCCATATAATTTTAGCAATCCTCCTTCTACTACTTTAAATTTGGAGGAATATGAGAAAACAGGAGAAACTAAAGTGAAAGCACTTGATCCAGAAGAACAGAAATTATATCAGATTCCATCATTGAATATTCCCCTCAAAAAAGAAGTAGGGTCCAAGAAGCTGAGTCAACAGCAGCAGCAACAACAACAACAGCAACAAGTCATGAATATGAACATGATGAGTACTCATTTATCCAATGCTTTCCATCATATGGACCCATCCAATTTTCATCTTTTGGGTTTTGGGGATGGAAGCAAGTCAAATCAAAGTAATCATGACATTGATGGACAAAGCCATGGAGATATTTCTGAGACGGAGTCAAAAAGTGAAGATGAGCGCCCCAGGAAAAGAGCGCCTCCGTCCAAAGGGGGTGGTACAAATTCAAAGAGCCATAAGGCAGCGGCTCAAAGGGCAGCTGCGGCTGCTGCAGCCGCTGCTAATCTTGCAATGACAGTTCCTGATGCAAATTCAAGTTCCTCGCCGAGTAGCCTTACTCTGTCATCACTCATAACCTCGCACATGGAGGGAGGTCAATCACAACAACCTATGCTTCCTCCCCCGTTGCAACAACAACAAGAGCAACAGCGAAGCAACTTTGCCACTCCAAATTCAACAACAGTTCCTAATTCCAGCCTTCTCTCCCTTGCCTCCCCCGTGTCCCTCTCCAGTCCAGCTGGGAGTATTGGGCGCCCAGAATCTTCTTCAATGACAACTCCACCACTATCCAACTGCGGGAGTCAGAGTGGAATGTCTTCTGGGAAAAGAGCAAATCGTACTCGCTTCACTGACTACCAGATAAAAGTTTTGCAAGAATTCTTTGAAAATAATGCTTATCCAAAGGATGATGATTTGGAATATTTGTCAAAATTATTGGGACTCAGTCCACGTGTCATTGTCGTCTGGTTTCAAAATGCTAGGCAAAAAGCAAGGAAAGTTTATGAAAATCAGCCACCTGTAGACACAACGCAGGATGAGAGCACTGGGCGTTTTCAAAGGACTCCAGGGCTGAATTATCAATGTAAAAAATGCTTACTAGTTTTCCAACGTTACTATGAGCTAATTCGACATCAGAAAACTCATTGCTTCAAAGAAGAGGATGCGAAACGCTCTGCACAAGCTCAAGCAGCGGCAGCTCAAGTGGCAGCCGCAATGAGTTCTGAAGATTCCAATTCGAGTAATATAACTGACAATAGTGGACTCACTTCTAGCTGTGGCCCTTCGCCCTCAGCAGCTGTTGCCCTTGGAAATTCTAACAACTCAAATCATCAAGTGGCAGCCGCAATGAGTTCTGAAGATTCCAATTCGAGTAATATAACTGACAATAGTGGACTCACTTCTAGCTGTGGCCCTTCGCCCTCAGCAGCTGTTGCCCTTGGAAATTCCAACAATTCAAATCAAAGTGCAGCTTCAGCGGCAGCTCATTACAATGCTGAAATGAAATCCCAGCAACAAGGAAGCAATAGCAGTGCAGATGAAACATTCCAGTGTGACAAATGTAATTTAATGTTTTCAAGATTTGAACTTTGGCGAGAACATCAATTGGTCCACATCATGAATCCAAATTTGTTTCCCCAGTTTTCACAGGAGAGTCCCTTTGGAATTCTCCAGCAACACGCTCATCAACAACAACAGGAGCGGCAACAGCAGCAACAATTGCAACAAGTTCAAATCAAGGTAGAACAAAAAGACCCATGCCCACTTCAGCAGCAACAGCAACAATCTCATAGTGCTGCCAGTTCAACAAGCTGGCGATGCTACGGCGAAACGAAAGTGGTCTGCTGACGAATACACAGATGATGACAAGGATGAACAACCACGTGACAAGAGACTTCGGACTACAATTCTCCCAGAACAATTGGATTATCTGTACCAGAAGTACCAAATAGAGTCCAATCCAAGTCGAAAAATGTTGGAGACGATTGCCCGGGAAGTTGGGCTTAAGAAAACGTGTGGTTCAAGTGTGGTTTCAAAATACACGGGCTCGAGAAAGGAAAGGACAATTTCGTGCCCATGCCCAAGTCATAAACAAGAGATGCCCACTATGCCCCGCCCTCTTCAAAGTAAAGTCCGCCCTTGAGACCCACTTGGCGGCCAAACATGCTGACCAGTACAGCAAAGGAGAGATCAACATTGATGCTCTTCCGGATGAGGAATTTGATGGAGCCTCATCCCCAATACTGGGTGATAATACGAAAGTTCCTATTAGTTTCGGTAATATTAACACAAACACTAGCTCACTTGGTGCTCCACCCGATTCTGCGTCCCCTTCCTCAAACATTATGAACCCTTTTCTGCAATCTCTTTCAACCCATGCTGAGTTGGAGACATCACTAAAGAAACTCTACGAAGAAAGTCTCAAGCGCTATGCTCAAGAGGTCCAACAACAACATCATTCAATCGTTGGCGCACAATCTGCCACTACTCGTAACCATAATGGACGCCCGGATGCTGCCCAAACCCCAACTGACCTTCGCCTCGTTAAGACTGAATCGGAAAATCAATTATGTTTCCCGGGTGGAGGTGGGACAGGTCCGGGGGAATTTCCACTTGACCTCAGCAAACCAGTTGACCTTACACGCGCTTTGTCTGCAAGGGCAGCAGCCATGGACGACTCAATGGACACTCATGACTACTTGTCCGGTGAGTAAAAAAATTATTCGCAATGATTATTTCTGCCCCTTCCCTTCTCTGTTTCATTTACAATGTATTTTGTAACCTAAACATTCCTTCCTGGCCTTTTCTCACTTTACTTACCTGCCTACCTACCTGTGCACTGCACTAGTCGCTCACTGCTATACTAACCAGGAGGCTGGTCTTATTGCGCTTGCGCTTATTTTTCATCTTGCATGCATTTAATTAGCTAAAAATATTCACTGTTATTGTTTTGTTTACATTAGTTAGGTTTACCAATTATTGTTTTTTAAACGAAAATACCAGAAAGACCCTTGAAGTGCACATGTAGATAGGTAGTGTTAAAATCATTAAAAGTTAACGTGACTCAGGTCTGGCGATCATATGCCATTTTGTTTTTTTACTTTTCCCTCAATTTTTGTATTTTTGAGGAAATCCTCTCGATCTCGATCATCAATATTTTGAACCGTGTATGACAGATGGGGATGATTTTGATGCATCTCACGATAGCAACCCTAACTCTCCTGCTTCTAGCACAGCTAGTTGCACTCAAAGACCAACCTGTGGTGGAGCGTCTGGGAACAATAATTCCTCGGGTGGAAGTAGCGGTGGTGGTGGAGGAAAACGGTTCCGGACTCAAATGTCCAGCCTCCAGGTCAGCTGACGTCACTGTCCCTCTGAAAAACAGTTTAGTTCATATTTCTTTTTTATTTACGTTTTATTTATTTTTTGCTCAGACATACGCGTACGCTTCGTTTGAGAATGGTGGAGAAAATTCCAATGGCATGTTTGTGATTCTCGTTTTATCATTTAGTTTAATTATTTTATGCATTGACATCTCACATAGAAGAGTAGGAATTTATGCTTATTTTTCTCCCGCTGCTGCGCTATGTTAATGTTGGCTTTATTGGACTAGCAATTCCACTTTTACTCATATCCTCCGCTACTAGATTTTTTATTACCCATAATTCTCCATTTCATTAACCTTTAAGCCGAGCAAGCACACTATACATGTAAAAGACTCTCTACCAAACCACTCAGACTTTTTTATCTCTAGTGCTGGCTGTTCTGTGCATAATAAAACTTAAACCCAATTCTGTCACGTCGAATTAAAACAGTCGTCGTTGGATTTCCTAGAACTACAAGAGAGTTCAGCTCACTTTCGCTTAGTTGTCAGCAATAACAATTCAATAGATTTTAATTTCCTTAATTCCTATTAAGGCTGCTGCTAATATTGTTAAGTTAACTTTAGTTGACATTTCTGTCTTGGCTTCTTTGCTTGCATTTAGCCTTTGCTTCTCTTGACTCCAATTATCCCACTTTATATTTTTTATTGAGATGACCATAATTGATGGTCTATTCACTTTTGTTCATTTCCATTTTGTTCTTCTATTTTATTCAACTACTAAGATAATAGCAGATGTAATAGTCAAGAAATGGCTACGTTTTACATTACAATTCATGATCATTAAACTCTTTTGTCTTGTTTGGCCCCTCGCATATTTTAGGTGAAAGTGATGAAGAATCTCTTTGCTGATTATAAAACCCCAACAATGGCGGAGTGTGAGATGTTAGGCCGTGAGATTGGACTAGCAAAGCGTGTAATTCAAGTTTGGTTTCAAAATGCTCGGGCTAAGGAAAAGAAAGCAAAGTTGGCTCTTCAAAAATCAGTTGGCGTCCTTGGTTCAGCAGTACCCCCTGACTCAGTGACCCCACCTGAAAAGCTTCCTGAAAGAATGTCGATTGTGTGCATTCAAATATTCTCATAAATACTCTGTTCAAGATCATATTTTTACAAGGAAACATATTGACACTGTAAAAGCATTTATTGAGAGTTCTGGTAAGCTAAAAACATCCGGTGGGAACAAAGGGAACAAGAATATTAATACACAGTCTGAGGGTCAAAGGGTCACAGAGTCAGGTGGCACAGAAGCCTACCAGCACAGCTGAGCAACTGCAACAGCAGAAACTTCTACAACAACTTCACCTCCTCCAGTATGCTACTGCCAATTCTGGTTCAAACAACAACAGCAGCAACACCATGACAGCTGAATCAACAACAGCCCAAACAACTTCATTTACGTTGCCGACGGATTCCTCTATTTGCAAGACAACCAAAACCCCAAATTCAGAAGATCAGTTGAGCTTTCTTCAACTCTGTGGCTTAACTGCAACACCGCAACAACAACAACAACAACCGTTCAGCCGATCATTAGTAAATGCGACATCTGGTGAGTAAACCAAATTTGATTGTTCTCGTGTTGTGGTTTACAATTATTAGACACTGTTGCCGGGTCATAATGTTACCTTACTTTAATCTGTATCTACTACCGCTAAATTTAAGCCAAGTGACGCTTCGATCGAGAGATGAAAAATTACTTTTAGTTTAATTTAGATATAGATCGTGTTGCAAAGTATTGAGAAGACCCGGTTCGTAATAATTTAGGAGATACCAGATAGCACCTGCTTACTCCTACCGAAGAATTGTCCAAATTACAATTATGACCTTCATTCGTGCTTAAAAATTGATGTAAATATTATCAAAAAATGAAATAAGGGTACACTTCAATTTGTTTAACTAATACAAATCATGATGGTTCAAGATTCCTAGCGCGTTTACGTGCAAAAACTAATCTCCTATTATTATTCTCCTCCTCCTGTTCTGTTGTTATTTGTTTTTGTTCATTCAATTAATTATTATTGTTTGTTTGTTTGTATGATGTAAATTATTATTTATAATTAGGACTGATTTAGCTTTGAGGGGCATATCGTTTAGTTTAGTAGTTTTTACCTTGTATGGTTAGAATTAAATATTGTCTAAATATTACCTTAATTATTATTATTATTATCTCGTACGTGAATCACGTAGACCATTATTGCTATTATTATTTTACCAAAACTTGTTCATATTTTTATTTTGAGTTTTGTTTAAGGCTGGAATTGTGTAATGCGTAAGTTCCCTGCCAGTGATTTTATAAATATTCATCATGACTTATTGACTCACGAATATAAAACCATACAAGCTTCTGAGAAATAATTTCAAAAGGTGTTGATTTGCTTTGTTTTGATTTTTATTTATTTCATTACTTTCCCGACATGTTATTATTTTGACGCAATGCACTGCACTCTACCTTATCGCCAATTGGATGTGTGGAAAGAATCGAAAGTGATTGATTATTTCACCTTCCGTCCCGACCGACCGACCGACCCGACAGGAGTAGGCGTAGGACGTTGACTTGACTTTGTTGAATTTTCCATGGCCAAGTACAGCGTTGTAGTAAGGCAAGGATTTTACGAGCGAGCACAGCGTAGCGTTTACGAGTTGAGGGAAGAGAAGAGATCTGAACGAAGTGATGTAAGACAGAGCGTACAGAAAATTTTCTCACGCCTGGCCTAAGCTAGGATGTTGAGCTGAGCTCACCTTACTTGATGATATTGGATGGAAAAAAGTTCAATTGTATTTTATTTCCATGCTTGAATAGTCCAAAGAAGCATAAATTATCTTAATGATTCCAATACAGCTATAGAAACAGAGTTGAGAATTCCCACCTAAAACCTATAATTTACCACAGACTGGTATTAATTTCATCGTATTTCCGAATTTTATTTCGTATATAGAAAGAAGCAAATTGGTTAGATATTTTTTGTATCTCAAACGAACGAACGGACAAAATTGGTCTACTTTTATTCTCGCATTCGATCACATGCAAGATTAGCAATGTGCAGTACAGAGAAGGATTTGTCGTCCAACTGTGACTGCTAAAACATCTGTCACCAATCCATAGCCGCTCTCATTTTCCTTGCAACTTGCAATCAAATGCAAACTACTACTACGATCGACAGTCTTGCCTTTATTCCAGAAGAAAGAAAAAAGAATTGATCAAAGGAGGTCTATTCAATATTTCACATCCAGAACCAGGCCACAACAGGAAGGAAGGGTCCACCGGAGTACGGACGCGGACGGGTCGATCAAGAATTAGTATAGATATTCAAGTTGACAAAGTTGTCCATTGTTCGATTTCTTTGCCTTGGTTTAAATCAATAGAAACCCTTGAGGTATGGTTTCAAGAACCGAAAATTCTTAGCTGGGCCTTAAATTATGACAATGAGGCAGGTATGTGACGGGTTAGAAATAAAATTACGGAATAAATGAGTATCTTCCATTCTGATCATTCACAGGACACACCTGGCCAGCTCATGTAAGATTGAATCAATTAAGGGATTAGAAACATGTACAACGCAATGCTACAAAACATTCGGACGCCTTGTGTGTGTAGGCAATCCTAATGTCCAACGTTAACTGCTTGCTACCTCTTCCCCTGACTGCCCTTAAGCTCCTCTAAAGCAAAGACTAAAGGAAGGATTTTTTCTTCTCTTTTATTATTATGGGTATTGAAGGACCTCCGTGTCTAATACATGACATGACATGAACATAGGACCCCCTTTATCAACCTAAAGTGCCCCGTCCACAAGAATCTGTCAGACTATGAGTAAAACCATCAGTATCAAGTTATTTTGGATTCCTTTTATCTGGAATACAAATATCAGAATGATTTCAGTAGAATTTTTTTTAACTTGACAAATCCAAATAATTAGTATCCAAAAAATATTTAAAAAAATGAAGGTAGAACAAATACTCTCCAGGCCGTTGTTTGCACTTACTTTTCTTGGCATTCGTAATTTCCTTTCGTTATTATTAAGTCGTTCGTTGGTGTATCTTTTCATTTTCGGTAATGGCCTCCAATTTCTTACCAATACCGGCCGAAGCTTGCCCAGGTGTTTCTTCTTACAGAACAGCTCCTACTTGTTGTATTGTACTCGTCAAGAGAAAATGATGGTGATATTATGGAGTGTTATTTGTTCTCCTTTGCAAGGCAGGGGCTGTTGACTGCTTCTCATGAGTCTATGTACATTCCAACATTATAACGGTCATATTTTACCTACCCCAAGAAAGACGACCCGAAGCTCAAGCTTATCATTTCATTTTATTTGTTTGAGTCTTCCTAATCTGGAGCGACACTTATGCAACTATGCCAGGTGTTCATTCGTCAACTCTTAAGCAAAGACAAGAAATGTAACAATCTTTCCTGAAAAATGTCTACATAAAAATGAAATCTGAAAAGGTATTTTAAAGTAATAAAAATTCTTATCGAAAAAAATGACTAGGCGAGCACTAATTAGAAATTAACGCCTTGTAGAATTTTTTACATGAAAGGTGAGGTATGTGATCCCGGGGCTGGGTGCAAGTGCAGGCGTAAAGATATTAGGAGTTACGATCCTTATTTTACTAGATGCCTTGAAGGTGTAAGAAGTAGGAGGACGAATTTAAAAGCAAGTCCGAGTTTGTCGAATGTTAATGAGGGAATGCAGTCTCAAAACGAGTTTTGAATCCATCCGAGGCATCTTTAGAGTGTTCAAATTCTTGAATATTAATCCTTCACCGATTTAAATCTTTGCCTAAATGAGTATGAAATATTTATTACTTTGTATCTTCACCCTTTACAAACTATGTAGCGTGTAAGGAGGGAGGGTTCGATCCTGTCCTGTCCTCCGGTCAACAATACCGCTAGCTAACAAACCCATGCTGTATTGTTGTTTCCGATTTTTTCCATCATTTTCTTCTTCTCACCTGTTTTCGACACATCCCTCTTCCTTTCTCCATGAATATGTATGAAAATAAATAAATACAAGGAACATCGACATTGGTTTGGTTTGGCCCAGGTGTGTTTGTCTTGTGTATTTAATTGCCGGAGTAGACTTCAGAAATAAAAGGGATTTCATGTAACAAAGCTTGAACAAAGGAAGCCATGTTTATCCCTTGCTTAGCAAAGAGATTGAGAGAATGTTGAACTTGGGGCTAGGAGCTTTTTCTTCTTCTTTACAATATAAATTAGCGTCGTCGTGTCATGTCCATCAATCCGTCTGTCTTTCGGAAGATCACCTCTCAGGAGGCAGGGAACGGAAATGTGACCGTCATGCTAATGACTGAGTGATTCACTCATTACACGGCTACTATTCCAACTCCTTCAACTGAAAGTGAGTATAATTTGTGATTTCCTGAGCAAGCAATGAGTAATAAAAAATCCATCAAAATGCTTATAGGAAATTTTGAGCACATTACTAATTTGTAATGCTGTTTCTGAATGAACAGCTGAAAATTATGTGAATCATTTAGCATTAGCAGTAGGAACTGTTGACACCCACGTTGTAACAGTTGATAGTAAACAGTCCAATATTGCAAGTACGTACGTACCTCTGAGATATGTCTCGTATTGCACATTGCACGTATGGCATTACTGCATTTTAACTTTCATTTCAATCTCCAACCCTAGTTGTGCATCATGTAAGTTAGTGTGATTTCGTTTGATATAAAATGGTAATGCAACTCCATATGATAGAGTGGGAAACTCATTTCTGTGACAATTTGTTACATTTCGTGTCACTGTTCGTTGTTCATAGTTAGAGAATTCACGACAAACTGTGGGATGCCAGCAAACGCAATAACAAACCAAGGGAAACTATTTGGTACTATTTATAACAAGGTATTCATTTGTTTAGATGGGTTAGGACAGGAGGCCCTAGTTCCTGACCCATTGTTGTAGTTAGATTTTGGGGAAATACTACCATAATATTTATGCTCCACTTTGAAGCATTTACGATGTAAAAATTAATATAATTTTGTAAGGTTATGAGAAGGTCTGATTTGAGCTAATTTTCTGAAAGACCAAAAGAAATTTGAAATCTCCGCATACTCAAGCTAAAGCTATGATGAGTGATGATTAAAATGCTAAATGTCCTATAGTTGTTGTGTTACTACTCAGTTTGTAACAATTCAATTGAATGACTTGTGTGTTTTGTTGTACTTAGTCTCAAGAGCGGATGTGATGTATTTATTTTCTGAGTTGAGCAGCCATTACAGGAGTTTTAAACCAACCAACCAACCCATTTCAACACTGAAACACAGGCAGGCAGGGCTACCCATGCCATCAGCAGTCTGCCTGTACACTACAATTGTCAGCAGTTTCATTGAAATTAATTGTTTCATTTTAACCCAACTTTATAGAATGGAGTTGAGTCGTAGTAGTTGAATGTTTATTTAGAGTATGATTATTTATTATTTGGAGTTGTTCTCTTCATCTATCTATCCTCAAGCAGGCAATCATAATTATTACGAGTATGCATTATACAATGTTAAGTTAATTCATTGCAATGCAATGATGAATACAAGTTCTAGTACAATAATAGCACGGAAATAGGAAACTATGCAGGATACAGAATTTAACGTAAAATGAACAAATGGAGGTCCGACAACGTTGAATTAATTTCTCTTGCTGATGTAATCATTTGCCACTTTTCCAATTGTCATTTTATTTAATTCCATTCATTATAATTGCTTTCCTTCCTATGTCGTGCCGAGCCGAGTATGAGAGATATTGTGCTCAATTAGCCATCATTAGTCATAACTATCAAGTACTTGCGGAAATGATTAATTATGGAAATTTTCATGGTCGTAATTCTTTGAGCTATCTCTGTCTTGTCCGCTTTCTGTACTATTTCAGTGCATAGTAATTCTGGTTGATATTACGTACAAATTAATTAAGGTGTATTTGATAGATTGGTCACTGCAGGTGAATATTGAAGCATCTATAAACTGTGGAAAATTTGTATCGACCATCTCAGTGCGAGTGCGAAAAAATGAAACGATTGATCAATAGTTATTTATAGATCGGACTTCCGAGTTTAGAGAGTCAAGATTTGCTTGCATTTATGGGAGAAACCCTGCAATGCATTCACCGCTAGATTTCCCAACTAAAGATATTAATTGAAGCCTCTATTATTGTTGTCTTTCTACCTTCTTTCGATTTTTGGACTAACCATGTTTCTTTTTACTGCTTCGTGCAAGCAAACGAATAATAGTAACCAGGAAATTCATTTCATTTCAAAGCAAACGGGATGACTGGGAACTGTTCACCCGGGTTTTTGTTCCACGGTTTTCTCTTCGCCTTTCGCACCGCCATCATTTTCTTTTCCCCCAATTCAGAAAAAATGGATTATTAATCTTTCGGCTCCAACACAAGACCCATGGCTACGGGCACTTTGGAGGAATTCGATCGGTTCAATAAAAGAAAACTCAGGAAGGGGAAGATTGATAGTTTCAATTAGAAAGGAAAAGCAATTTAATTTAATGGATTGACAAGAGATAGCTAAAAAATTCGTTGGGCGTGGCTCGGCGGCAAATTTAACAGATTGAATTGCCAGCCGCCATTTTTTTATCCATAATTAATTAAGTTTTGGACAAATAAGCGTTTTAAATCCTTCTCAGGCAAATGCTGAGATTTTTGTTTGCTTGCAATTAATTAGGTATTTGGGCTTTGCCAGACAAAATTTCTTACCAGGCAGGCTTAGGAAATTAATATAAAAAGGAATTGTGAGTGACGGATTAACTAATAAGATATTTTGTCTAAAGCCCAGGATTTAGTCCTGGGAATATTAAGCTGAGTTCAGTAATGAGGATGATTAAGAGTAAGGGAAGGAAGAGAAAATGAGTGTCGTGATAACTGCATTAGTCAACCAGGACTAGGAGGCAAAAAAAGTGACATTGGTTTGTAATTAAGCCAGCCAAGCCTTCGTCTTTCCCATCTTCATCTTCATCATCAAGGATAATGAAGAAAAAAGTTTTTGTAAAAGTCTTGGCTGCGTTAAACTTTAGATTCTTTGCTTCTTTCCCTAGTCACTCACAAAAGCTTAATCTTGTTAAAAAGTTGTTAATGAAAATCAGCGGGTTTTTCCCCAAAGAAAAGATGTTCCGAGATTAAGAAACTTCCGGAGTTTAATTATCAAGTTTGAAGCATGGCTGAAGTCTTTCATGCGTAAAACTCAGCGGCCAAAGTCATTATCTCATAGCATAGGCTGGGATGAGCCGCGTTTAATTAACTTTTACTTAAAAATCTCATCTTGATCTTCGTCTTCTCAGGATTTTACGGCATTACAGCAGACATGAACGCGCGGAGATACTGAATCAAATACCGCCTATTCAAGTAATTTAGGGTTAGTAATAAATAAATTTGGCAGTGGGGTGAGTGGACGAAAGAAACTTTAATGGTAAGTAGTTCAGTTCTTGTTTCAAACTGAAGACTGAGACGGTTCAGAATTTGTCTAATTAATCAAAAACTTTTATCTCGTTGACTTTGAATGTTTCATTTCATCGCTGGTTAAGAAGAACTTTCCGAAATGCATGAATGATTTAAAGTTTTCAAATGAATAGTAACCTTTGTAAGCATATGCTTCTTTTTTACTTTAATAATTTGAACTGTCTTTGCTAAAAGAAGGGAACTTTAATTTTTATTTCATTAAGCGAAACGCTCCTCAAAAACCGATGCTAATAAAACTTAAAAAATTCTCGAAAGATTCTTTTACATCAATTCTCAAACACTTTTCCATTTTATTTCTAATTTTTATGTACTTCTTCCACCAAAGCAATTAAATTAGCGAATAGCAGCCTAGGACCCCATCGTCTTTCCTTATTGGGAGAAGTTTGCAAAGAAACGATCAATTCAATTCAACCAGTTTTTTCTTCTTTACGCTACGGTTGGCATTGGAAAGAAAAGGCAAGGGAGTCGCAGTGCAATGTTTCAGTTGACAGTTCGGTTCCATTCCACTTTTACAAATGAATTATATCTTTCGTTTTTATGTCCATGGCTGGCTTGTTTTTATTTTATGGCATCCAATCCAATTTACTTGTTGTAAGACTTTATATCTACATCGCAAAGCAATATCAATTTTCATTTGATGGCAATTGGCAATAGCTATAAGGAGTTGGGTAGTTAAATAAGTTGTTGGAACAGTAAGTAATCATTCTCAATCTCCATTTGCATTCAATTAACATAAAAATAAGTCAATATATTGATTTATTGCTAGTCCATCAATTAATTAAATACATTTGACGCAGTAGTAGTGGAACGACGTCTAGATTCAGGTTCAGTATTCATTTTTATCACTAATCGTAGGATTTGGTATTGGATTCCAATAAACAGGATACATCTCATGAATTTTTTGAGAAACGTGTGGCGGATTGAAGTGAGAGAGACTCAGACAGTGTTTTGTGCAATTTGCCACATTTTAACACATGTTTTCATGTATATTCATAATACCCATTGTATTCTTCTTTTTCGCTGCTCCTGCTGTAGAAGGCATCAGTGTTCCTTACAAAGTGTAGAATTCAATTCACGCCGAAGACGGAGTTGAGGTGCCGAAGACATTGAATGAGAATGTCAGTCATGTCATGGAGCTTCATGTCACTCTCTCACTTCTACCAGGTCGACGCTACATGAGCTCATCATGTTTTTTGGACGTCATTTCGATTAATTTCATTTTCTCCACACTATTCCTCATTCAATCTCTCGTCTCATGAATTCATAGACATGCAAAACGAAAAATGACATATGCGGATCCATCCATTGCATAAATAATAATGTAATCGGCACATTGGCACCATGCATTGTATGTTCTTGCTCAGCACGACTTGCCATTGCCATTCCTTCCTAATTCTCTACTCACTCACCGTTTTCCTTTTTCATTCCGTTTCCTTCAACATTACTTTCTTCTTATTATTAATGCAAAATTCAGAAGTTTGTAAAGAGTTATGACTTGAGTGAGTATCTCGTTGGCTTGCCCCTGGTCGACAGTCAGTTGTAGCAGGGGTTCAGACAAATTATTATACATTAGCTTCCTCAAACTATTCTAGTCACGTACAAAATGGGTGTACTTGAAATTGAATGCTTATCAAATTGTATGTTTTTAGGTGTGTTTTATTTACTTGGATAAATTCTTGAAGGGGTTCTGACCAATTATCACTAAATTAGGACAGGTAGTCAGTCCAGGTGTTAGATACTGACTGAGTTTTATACATAATCCATAGCTAAAGGTGGAAATTATTGATCTTGAAGGAAAATAAGACTCAATTAGGATAGGAGAATATTTTGCTTATATATTTTGGGTGGTTTCCATTAACATTGAGCAGAGCCATTGTTGTGTTGGATGTTGCAAATTTCGTTCAGCCAATGGTTGCGTTCCTTAAAATAAATCTTCCAAAAGGATGCGACTTTTGTCCTCATTTCAAGTGAAACAAGTAATGATAGAACCAAATCTAAAACTGGAAATAGAATAGCGTAATTGGGGGTGTCCAGGAATAGATCTTAAGCTTGCTGGATGCTCAGAGGCGGAGCTTACACTAATCTTCGTGGAAATAGTGTCGTGTGTTCTTTAAACTACTAATGATACGGCCTGGCTGAGCTTTCCAATGTCGCGTCGGCTAGACCGTCCGAGAAAGTACCACAGTTTATTAAAACCCGAGAGAAATTCGGACACTTCTTAAACGACAAGGAAGGCTAGAGCTGAAGAAAATCACCTAGGGACATCCAAGAGATGTTCCTTAGTTTGTCCGCATCATTTGGTATGGAATGAGGAGGAAAGTTTGTAGGAGGAATCATCAAGGGGCTATATACTAGACTGTATATCTAAAGGTATATTATAAAGCCGCCGCTTGAAGAAGTAGTAGGAGTTGGTCGGATTAGCCGAGTTCCCGTTTCATAGTGTCTCCAGCTCTCCAAGACGACACTCTGCCAATGACATGAATTCTAAAAAACTCAAGATTACTCCGTCCGCTCTTTAGTAATTTTTCCCACGTTTCCTTTTTCTTCTTCTTTTTTCTACTGTTTTCGTATTCTCTCTCATACGTGGCTCACAATTTCCAGAGTTGGATTCTTCGTTTGAAGAATAAAGGACACACGTCTTATACATATGACTGGTTGAGGAGACTCACGTAATAGTTCAGACTTCGACTTCATTTTTACTTACTTACTTGGAAGAGCATAGCATGAACAATGTAATGCTAGTAATTCCTAATACCTTAAGGAAGGGGGAAAAGAAAAAAGAAAATCGAGCAGAAGGGTAATTTCTATTACGAAGCCAAATTTCCTTGATTTGAATTCATATCGTAAAAAATAGTATTGTGTTCTTATTTACGGCTCTCTCGAGTCCGCTCTGAACAAAATGAAGTCCGGGGGAGAAAACACTAGGCAGACAAGACAGACACAGCGACAGGCAAAAAGAAAAAAAATATGCGGACGTGAGTAACACTCTCAAACTTAGACTCGAACTGAAAAACCCAAGCTTTTGCTTTTCACTGGTCCCAATCATAATTTTGTCTATCTATTTCTTTCTTCTTTTGCTTCGTTTTCATTTTATATCTATACAAGGGCATGGGGAAAGTCGACCCCGGACTTTCTATTATCCTTCATCCAAGGCTCTGCTGCTGTAGGCATCAGGAGTGTAATGAACCTCTCTTTTGATTTCGAAGCTCTTTCCCTCCGAATGTAATTTTTTTCAAACCTTCTATAAAAAAAACTTGTATCGTGTTTCACTTTTTTCATCTCCCGCATCCCGATTCCATCCGTACGTACGTACGTGCTCTTCACTTGCGATTAGTCATCCGTTAAAACCGAATTCCCTTGGCTGCTTTTCCCTCTTCTGGATTTTACATAATAAAACGTAAATCCAACTTCCTGCCTCTTTTGGAGGGTAAATAAACTTAAGGGCCAGTACTGCTCGTAACAATTTTTTATAATATTGTGTGGTCAGTGGCACGATTACGAATAGCTAGACTCCGGGTACCTAATTTATAGGATATGGCAATGGAAGATGAGCCGGGTGTTTTTGATGAAGAAGAAGAGCCGAGATGAGCTCGGAGAAAGGACTTATTTGCCAATTATCAGCATGTGTTGTAGCGCAGACGCTAGGTTCTGCCTTGGCCCAAAAGATGAGGATGAGATGAGACCCAAAAGCTGCTAAATTTTTTGAAATTGCTTTTCTCTTCCTCCTCGGCTCTACTCTGTTCATCTATAATATAAATCCATGGCAGTCTTGGAGTCTCCGATGCGTGTAAGTGGAATGTGTACCCGGGTGATAATATAGGAAAAAAGATAATAAGACTTTTCTTTAAGGAAGGGGCTATGTCCGGTTCGGTCCGGCGAGAGCAAGAGTAGAACTTGTCTGCTGTAATTCTGCTGCTGTTCTTCCCCTGAAAAATTAATGTCCACAACTCACTGAGATGAAATGAGTTGGCTTGGCAAGTCAGCGTCTCTGAACAATCTGGAACTGGAAAATTCTTCATAGGACTAGCTATTCAATATTTTATACAAGGGTAGGCAAGTAATTAGTTGCATTCTTTATATAGTAACTTGGCACTTACAGAAAAAATCTAAGTATTTTAGACTTTTCCTAATCAAATTCTTAACCTTCGCCCTAACTCAAGGATGCACATTCGTCTAACGAGTTTTATTGCATAGGTGAACCGAGCTGAATTGGAATGAAATTTTCTTTTCAAAAATTAATGTCCACAACTCACTGAGATGAAATGAGTTGGCTTGGCAAGTCAGCGTCTCTGAACAATCTGGAACTGGAAAATTCTTCATAGGACTAGCTAGTCAATTTTTTATACAAGGGTAGGCAAGTAATTAGTTTCATTCTTTATATAGTTACTTGGCCCTTACAGAAAAAATCTAAGTATTTTAGACTTTTCCTAATTCAAATTCTTAACCTTCGCCCTAACTCAAGGATGCACATTCGTCTAACGAGTTTTATTGCATAGGTGAACCGAGCTGAATTGGAATGAAGTTTTCTTTTTTCGCCTGAGTGTGGCCACGAATGGCTTGAAAAGAGACTAGAATTCGACTTTGGACTTTTTTTCTTGGACTGTGACTCTGGGATGGGTTTCTTTAATATTTCCGTTGGGCAAGAGACAGTAGCAAATATCTGACAATATATAACTGGTGGAGATTCGCGTTAAACCACACCATTGCATTGCATTGCTGAATGTTCAATGCAATGCTTTTCGTTTGGTTTTAGAGCCAAATCCCGAAAGGGAAAGAAGCCCTTCAGATTGTTCTTTGGGAAAGTATTACGAGTCGATTTGCAGTAAAGATTAGGGTCCATCTACAAGATGAAGAGAGTCGTTTTCTCCGGCTTATCTTCTTGATAGAATTATTCAGATCAGTCCCACGTTTCCATTTTACCCGATTTTTTTACTATTCCTCTATCCACATTATCGACACTCACACAGTTATTTCCAACACCACAGCATGGCTTTTGAAACTATAGAAAGGGTGTACCAATACCAATATCGATTCAAATTTTTGTAGTACCCTATGGCTATTTTGTCGTCCCGTCCGGTGGGTGAATCCAATCCCAATTTACATTAGATCCTATGTGAAATACATTCAAATTATTAAGGAAAGACCTATCCAGCGGATATTTTATATTTTGAACGAAAAGTGTCAAAGACAAGTAAATCCCTTTCGGCCGGCTCAGTTTCAGTTTCAGTGGATTGGGATTCCAATCCGAAATTGTAAAAGCACCACAAGGGGAAGAAGGGACATTTGGTTTTCCATGAAATGACATAACATAAACATTATTACCAACTAAAGCCTCCTAGAAAGGGTTGGGTGTTGCGATGTGATGTTGGCTCCAGATACAGGACATGGAAATAGTATGGTCATACGAAGTTTTTTTCCTCAAATGATGATGGTACTCGATGATAATGATGATGACACTCACCATTTCGCATTTATTGGGAAAAGTCAAGGCAAGGCAGAACGCGTCGTGTCGTGTCGCGCGGGATTGGAGAACAAATGGAATAAAATATATACGTACGATAGATTGTTATTCCAGCAAACCTTTCTTCTCCTTATCTCATTTCTTTTTTATTCAACCATTTCGTACAATTTCAAAAATAATTGTGGATAGCTAAAATGACTCATTTCTCATTGAATTTTTCTGAATGCAAAAAGAATTTTTTTTGTCTAGCGTGACCCTTATTACAATTTTTACACTTTTTTTCATGAAAACTGAACAATAAGGTCGCTACGGATTATTATTACTTGATTTTTGTCTCTTGTCCTTTGATTACTTTATGAAAAAGTCATGGTCAAATTAGGTGAAATTTTGTTAGAATTTAGAAGATGGAATATAATAGAAGAATGAAAGACGAGCGAGACTAATTTTTGACAGGGAGTTGAAACTTGAGTTACTCTTCAGCCAGCTCAAGCCAAGCTCCTTTTTGTCTCCATTGTTTTCAAAGTTTGTTGTCATTCTGTGCTGTGCTGTGCGTCATCTGCCTCTCTCATTCTTTTTCTTGATGGTTCTTTTATATTCTTCCTCCTGCCTTCAATCCTTTGATTACACTTTTATTACGTACGGCTCGGCTCGGCCTACTATTCCTTCTTTTCATCTTCTCTAATTCAATCTCCAAATCTCTCAAGTTTTTCATAAAACATAAAACAACAAATTGGGCATGCTGTATGCTCCTTTCATTTGGAGATAGTGTCAATTAAATAGAATTTGACGCCTTCTAGACTTCTTTAAAACAGTCATGCTCATTTGTCCCTTTCGCATAGAAATTGCTTGTTTTCACCCGTGCCGTTTTTGAAAAAATTTGCGTCAGTCAATTACGCTATTAGTATATAAGTATTTTACATGGTATACTTACCCAATTCTTTCCAGAGTTGTTCGTTATATGTATTTGCAGCATACCTCCTACCTTATGCGCTTATATTATTACAATTGGATAGAATATGGAGCCAGGAGCTAGACGAAATTCTTATTATTTAGTAAGGAACGGACATATGTGACTTTTTTATCACGATTTTCTTTATTTAAGGAACTTGAGAAATGTGGATAATGAGGGGCGGGCGTGGTGGTAGATGATAGAGAAGCAGTACAGTACAACTACAGCCAAGTTTACTTTAGCATTTCCTTTGTTTGCTTTGCATTTGCTTCCAACTCTTTTTAAGTCAACTTTCAAGAATTTAATCGTGATGAGCGTATTGGGGGAAAATTACAAGGAAGGCAGCCAAGTACGGAAGGATTTGCTCTTGCTGGGATAGCCAGCGTAGCCTTCACATTTAATTTAATAATAATAAGAGATCTAATTTACTTGCTGCAGACGAGAAGCAAAGCCCTTGGTGCATACCTCCTCATTATGAGAACTTTGGTTGCAAATGTACACTGAATAATGTATCATTATAAAATAATACAAAGAATTTTGCAAGTGAATAGACAAACGGGTAGGGTTATTCAACTCAGATCACAACAGAGACAAGCACAATCATCATCGTCGCAATTGCAATGCATGAATTCACTTCAGCCATGCATTTCATTTAAGGATTTAATTTTTTAGCATATAGTTATTAGCATTTTTAGTTAACTCAGATTCCCTTGTAGGGGGTCTTTGCAAGGCAGTATTATTTTATTTGGTCTGACTCAGGCTTGCATATATTATCCCCCACTGTAGTACATGCATAGGTTGAACCGGGCAAGTAATTATTTTCTTATTTTTCTTCCATGGAAGAGTAGATGATAATAATTCACTTTGTTCTGAAGGTGTCGTGGAGTGCGGAGCCCCCAAAGACTTAATATAATAAATTGATTATTTGTCCAGAGTAAGGGATAGGGTGTTTCATCCATACCTACGTCCAAGACATGATTGCTTCGAGGCAATCGGTTGAGTGAAAGGCAAGGAATATCCATGACCATCCTGAGAGTTTGTAAACATCCATACTCCCCGTTGAGCTGCCTGTCTCAATATGAATATTCTAAATAGGCGATTCACCTGAGTTCCCCTGGCTGGACCTCGGCAAGGCAATGAATTTATTAACTAGAGAGGATTTTTGTTGAATTCATTGACAACGAGCGTGCATCTGATGTAGCGTGCTGCTTACTGCACCTGACTTGTTTAATTTTTTGTGACTAAAGATTCGGAAGTTCTAATTTAAATAAAAATTTTGCAAGACCCTATTGCAAAAATTTAATTTCAATCATTTGAGCCACTAATAATTCCAAAATTAACCCCCTGGGACGAATTTATCTTCCACATCTGCGCATCCAAAGAGAAAAAGGGTTGGATGCACGCGAGCGCAAGATTTAAGATTTACTTAGGCTCGACCTATGGTCTAAAAAGTTTGGATAGAAGAACAGAATCCTTCCATTCCAAACCCCGTACAGAACAAACGTAATTGAGAAAGAATTCAATATCCCACCGACCGATATTTATACAAATAATATGCACATGCATGTGCTTTGCTATTGAATAACGTTACAACAAGAAAGAAGGCAAGGCACATGAGGGGAGTTTAAAAGCTAAATCTTCCTTAGCCCTTCCANTTGCTATTGAATAACGTTACAGCAAGAAAGAAGGCAAGGCACATGAGGGGAGTTTAAAAGCTAAATCTTCCTTAGCCCTTCCAGGTTGGTTGTCTCGTCGGTTATGCATTTGATTTGGCTTTCTTTTAACACCTGGCTGCTTGTCATGATCATATCCAGACAACCCAAGGACTTTAAAATGTGTACTTCTTATTATCCGAGCGTAAACTTCATCCCTTCAATTTTTAAGTATGGAAGGGTTGAAGGGTAGAATGAGATTTTAACCTGCGTCGAACCTCATTTCTTATTCCAATAGTACAATCTAACGAAGGTCACCTTCTCATGTTCAAAATCCTTTTCCCTTGCCTTGACTGAATAACTCCCTTGTATATTTGAATATCAAATTGGGTTGGCTGATTGCTTAACATTTGTCGACGACACGACAGAGTCTTATTAAATGTATTTGTGTAGAGTACTATTGACATTTTCTCGATTCAGTCAGACGAATTGCCTTGACTGAATAACTCCCTTATATATTTGAATATCAAATTGGGCTGGCTGATTGCTTAACATTTGTCGACGACACGGCAGAGTCTTATTAAATGTATTTGTGTAGAGTACTATTGACATTTTCTCGATTCAGTCAGACGAACGTAAAAATTCTGGCAGATGTTTTGTCGTGTGCGCCCTTTGAAGGGCTTGAGGTGTCGTCGAGGACTTTTTATGCCATTCGGCGGCATGCCTTACTCCTCAATCTTTGAATTTTAATGTAAGCAAATAATAGGCGTGAGTCTCATGTCATTCCATTCAGTGATATTCAAATGAAGTACTGGAGAAATTATATATGACATTTCATAGCCTATATCAAGGGACTTTGCTAATTTAGCCCTACTTTGCTTCAACGAGCTAGAATCTGGATGTTTCACGCAATACAACACACATTAAAGTTTTTTTCTTTTGGTTGAGTTGTTGTGCTGTTGCATTGAAATGGCTAGAGGCTCCTGTTCATTTTCGTTCCGTTGAAAACAAGGTGGTGGACCATGAAATGAGGAAATGTCCTAAGCATTGTCTTGCATCTGACAGGTTAATCTGTTCTTATAGAAAAACACCGAACGAACAATTCACAATGCATGTGTGGACGTACAAATCCTTCTCTTCATCTACTCACCAAGTGTTAAATCTCTATTCTACTCTGTTTTATTCTGACTTTAACTTGAGCGAAAACACTTTTTTTATTATCAAAACTCAACTCAAAGGATTTTGATTCAAGAGTTCAATTACCTTAGACTATCTATAGTAGTAGTGTGTGGAATTCATTGGTAGAGATTTTAAATTCATTAGTAAGTTAGTTTTAAATACATTTTATGTGCGTTCCTTTCGCCACCAGTTCACCAGTCCCACGATTATAGATGGCCACAGAGAGATAGGCAAGTCGTTTTCCTACTTTGTCAGTCGTTGCTTTGATCAGGATTTCTTGACCTACGTAACAAGCCTTTGTGTACCTAAAAAATATTTAAAGAACCTATTAGTTGTTTGAATATTTTTTAGTAGTTTACACATTTAGCTTACTCTAAATTCATATTGACGCTCACTCCAGCCCCAGGCATGCCTGGGTAAGTCATTAGAGCACAACCTGAGATATCATCCACAAGTAGAGCTGTCATACCTCCGTGGAGAAACCCGCCTTGATTGCTATGTTCATCCTTCACTTCCATAACAGCTGTAACTGACCCATTCCCACCAGCAATAATTTTTACCTAAACAATGCAATGTATATGATTACCATTATCATACCTAACTAAGTTTACTAATAATTATTCTATAATTATTAATTACTTGGTTACAATGAGTATCGAAACATTTTCTCCCAGTTCCACTTGTGAACAGTTTGAATATTTTGATTACATTCTCGAGACCTTGCTTACCTGTAGACCCCATGGCTGGGACTACTCTATTAGCAAAAGCGTTAAATTAAAACGAAAATCTCCAGAGGAAATGTGCAAAGGATTTCAGCATATTATTGAGGCTGTTCAATCAACTTCACTAACATGACAACCAAAAATAGATAAAGATAGCGACTTTGCTCGCTTTAATTAAATTTACACAAGATAATGAAAATTTTTCCAAAGGTGGTTTAGAACTTCTAGCCAGAATGAAGTGAAGAAAAGTTGTAATAATGATCAAGAGAGAAAAGTCAAGTAATAATCAATTTTCTCAGAGAAATGAGATCAAGAGAGGCTTAAGTCTGTCCTTTGGGGTGACAACGTGACAAGGTGACATTAAGGATAGAAAACCCAAGATCAAGATAGCGACTTTGCTCGCTTAAATTAAATTTACACAAGATAATGAAAATTTTTCCAAGGGTGGTTTAGAACCTTTAGCCACAATGAAGTGAAGAAAAGTTATAATGACCAAGAGAGAAAAGTCAAGTAATAATCAATTTTCTGAGAGAAATGAGATCAAGAGAGGCTTAAGTCTGTCCTTTGGGGTGACAACGTGACAAGGTGACATTAAGGATAGAAAACCCATCATCCTACCACATTGTTCTCCATCCTCTCATCTCGGACCAACTCCTGTGTGGGAGAGAGATGTGGGTGAGGGGCGCGATTTTAGGCTTAAATTAATGCGGACAGATCATTAGGAGAAGCTCAAGATTAGTGGGCTCTCAGCTAATGTCATGCCATTGCCCCTGCTTGCCACTGATGCTGTAAGAACATGAGCATGTAATGGGATGGGCTCTCTTAATGATCACTTCGATTTTAATTCCACTCAAGGAGATGGCTTTGTTTCCCGCATTTGAGGGCATTGACTGGTCAGTTGGATTTACGATCTATTGACCAAAGTGGCTAATAAGTTTCTTAAAGATTTCTGAAGTAGCTATGAAATGAAGCTTTATACGGTACTGAAATTTTCTGAAACCAAGCAACTACAACAATAAAAAATTCAGATACAACTGACATTCTCTATCTGCTGCCCAACCATGTAGAGAAACCCCCTATAAAAATTAATTTATTCTCACTGGTTAATTATAATGAAATAACTTGACATTGTACCACCTAGCCAGGTACTACTTGAAATGCACAGTAGCCATGCTCTGTCTTTGAGAGCATGATCAAAGTGTAAGCATTCATTAACAAGTAAAGGGAAGAGTTAGTTTCACAGGTGAGTGTCAAATGAAGATGAATGGAGAGATTAGTACGTGTTAATGCATTCATTCCAGTTTATAGCAGGGACATTGTCCATCTTCATAGGACAGCACGGCTCTTCTTCTTGGCATCCCTTTGATTGACCAAAACAAGTTTTCTCACTCAAGTGACTTTTTTTCTTCTTCCTTTTGATAAATGATTCAAGTAATTATCTCCTCCACTTATTATTATGATTATTTATTACGTATTCCATCCGTAGATCTCCAGCGCAGTAATGATGGTGGTTGTGGCAAGGTCATTCCTCCTAATTCTGCTCTTCCACGACTTCAATTAAGAAAAGAATTACAATTAGTACTCTACTTGGATTTTACTTTTGAGTTCTGCTTCTTGGTTATCTCGTCTTAAAATTTTAATTTAAATCCAAGCCAAGGAGCTGAGACGTGCATAATTAATGAGGTTTATTCGCTCTGTCACGACCCCCATTTTAATATCCTATCTAATTCTTGATTTTTTCCAACTTAATTAACCATGATAAGAAATCCTGGACGAGTGGAAATGGAAAATTNTGGACGAGTGGAAATGGAAAATTCGTGCAAAATTTTTTTCAATTTATGAACACATGTAGTTAATTCAAATTAATTAATTCTAACATGGCAGATGTTGTAAATTCAATGTAATGTGCAAGTTATTTGCGCATCCAAATAGTTGTATGGATTCAATTGTGAGTCCATTTGGGAATTGGGAGCTGGACGAAAGTAAAAGTCAATATTTGCGCAAGACTAGACATTTAGCTGCCGCCGTACGTAGCCATCGAAAGTCCAACCCAGTGCTAATTTGTTGCACATTTCATTCCTTACTCCGTGCGCCAGGCTGTAGTCTTTCTCTTTATTAGTCCCGTCACTTCATGCGCGCCCGGAAGCTCTTAGTTTTTATTCGGGAGGAGGCGGAGCTCCCCTCCTCTGTCTCTCACTTAATTACTACAACCTGTAATTTTGGATGGGAGCAACTCAGCAGCAGCGAACGACTCCCTGCCTGCTTAATTAGTGGGTATGGAAATAAAACATCCCTTTGGCTTGTGGCTTCTGCAATCAAAACTGACAGCCAAATAATAGACGCATGCAAATACTCAAATGACTGCCTGCTCTTTACAAATGGATGGGAGCAACTCAGCAGCAGCAAACGACTCCCTGCCTGCTTAATTAGTGGGTATGGAAATAAAACATCCCTTTGGCTTGTGGCTTCTGCAATCAAAACTGACAGCCAAATAATAGACGCATGCAAATACTCAAATGCCTGCCTGCTCTTTTACAACTCAATTAAAGTACTAAAATGTATTCAATTGATACGGGTTCCTTTTTCTGCTATATTTATGAAAGTTATGAAATATTTTCTCGTGTATTTTAATTTCTAGATGTTTTGTAATGGTTTGAAAATTGGATGTAGGAATTTATTAATTACTACACTCACATTAACCCAATTTGTGAATTTAGGTATTGCGAATTTCAGGAAAATTACAGGCTTACTCAAAAATTCGCATACATTAAACCTTTATTAACTAAATTAACTACGTACTTGCCCTTCAGGAAGTTGTTTACGCAGTTTGTGAAAACTTTACTTTGGTGTAATTATTAAATCCAGCATAAGCATAAGCAAAAACTAAACTAATTAGTTGCATTGAAGGAAAATAATTAAAGTTACAATCTACATGGGGAAATTCAAGTTTTTCAGCAAAACGAGTAAGTTTATGGAAGGGAAAAAATTGTACTGATAGTGAGATGTGTTGTCGAGATTATGAAGACGATGGGCCATAAAAATAAGGATAATCTCTTGAGTAGTCAAGTTCACGTTCACAACACACAAGACTAGTAGCATTGTTGTAGAACATGGACCCCATTGACACTCGGGCAGAGTAGGATTGATGAAATGAGGTGATACGAAGGTACGGCCGTTAAGGACAGGAAACCTGCATTAAAACTAAGTCCATTAAAAAAGTAAAGCATGTGTTGGAATGTTCGGCCATACGCAACTTGACTACTTACCTAACATTCCCTTGTTGTTCATATAAATTATCGATTTTAGAATCTAAAGAGCCTCTTGCCTATCTTAAGTCCATCACTTCGGCAAACTTGGTCGGAGAAAGAAAAACCCATTGGATTCACACTTTTGTACTCATCCATGAATTACCTCAATATTGGAATAAAGAAGAGCTAAGCATTACCATTACGCGTCCATATATCACAAGCAATAGCTATTCTTTGACCTCCCGTCCCAGCATTTCAATGTTAGTCGAGAATTATCATAGTCCAAGTGGCATTTCGCGATTTCTTATGGAACTTCCATTCAAATTCAGATGTTGGGCCAGGTTTAGAGCACGGGGCGTGGTTATATGGTATAATTAGCAGTAGATTTCAAATGAATCTATAGGATTCTAAAATTTCAGAATTGCATTACATTTCTCGTGTTAAGTCAAACTGAGGTAAAATAAATAGCAGTGATACTCATGAAGGGAAACCCCGCTGTCGGATTCACAAGCAGAGGTTAAACGGGTCTGATACCTTTGGGGTGAAGGAAATTCAAAAGAGGACAGTTAACGTAGACAATAGCTAAGCTCCCGACACAACACATTCACATGTCCGTATCCTTACACTAAATGCGCAACAACACCAAAAACCCAAAAAATCTTTGTCATTTTGTGACAGTCGACGTAAATGATGATCCTGAATTTTCTGTTTTTCTCTCAAAAAATTCTTCGGCTCCCATTTAATTTCTCCGCCCTGGTATATTCTTTGTAACCTTTTGATTTTTCTATACCTTCTAGCTTGTGCATTCCGTTTCATTAGCCCTCCTTCATAATTTGTGACCTGGTGAGTCTATAGGCCTATGACATTCAGACAGAAGATGATCAGTTATACGTTGCCCCTTGTTTGTTTCTTTTTAGAAATACTTTCGAAAGTAAAAATAATTTTGAAAATGAATTCATATCGATAAGCTTGAGTTTGTGTAAATGATCAATGAGATCCCCAAATTCTTGAGAAACATTTGGCCTTAAAATTCTCAGTTAAAAAGGTTACGCTAATTTAGCGAGGCTGTACACAATGTGCTTAATCAAATGAAAAGTTACAACGCAAAAGAAACAATCCATCATTATATGACATCCGAAAAGCATTTAGCAGAATTTGTTCAAAAAAATAAAAGCCAACATTCAAAATTTTGAACCATTGCGTTTGCGCTTCCC
>WJEZ01000031.1:0-71777 GCA_009869925.1 Thalassaphorura encarpata
AACTACCTTGACTCCCAAAACGATAGTTGAAATGAGAAGGCCCAGAGCTACAGCACCCAGGAGAATTATACCAATCGTGTACTTTTTCTTCTGGTTGGACAATTTTGAAGATATGATTCTACGAAGAGTTTGAAAATAAAATTTTAATTAATGTTTCAATAGTGAATTTATAAAAATGTTATTGATTATTACATTGAGGAGGAAGAATTAGAATCGTCCAAAGTCTTTTGGCTGTACATGGCTATGGCTGCAAGGGCAATTTAGTCAGCGCTCACTTCAATAATGGACAAGGATTGATACGTTGCAAACCTTGGATTTTCAATGAATCAGCCAAACTGGAGTACAATTGAACAATTTGAAAAATTGCAATATACTAAGCAGATGGTTACATTTGTCTCTCACAAACAGTAGTTCAGAAATTTATATCAGATTGTCACTATCGGTCAGTCTGGATCTGATAGGCTTCGTAGGCCTGGAACAATGGTTTAATTGAGATAACATTAATTACATTATTCAGCATTATGAAGTACAACATGAAATCAAAAAATATAAGAAAATAGATAAATATGCCTGATTATGGAATTACATTCGATTGCTAAACAAATAGGAGTTGTTTTTTTACCAGATGTCGAATATTACTTGATTCGAGACCTCTCTTATCTGTGTGAAAATTCTTTACCATCATATTATCATTTGTTTGAATATTAGTCAACTACTAGTGAAACTTTCTATTCACAAGGGTAAACGTAGGTTATCGATAATTGACTCAAATGAGACGTGATGACTTTCAAAATGCCTCGGACGACGTCTTCAATTTCATACACCTAGTCTAGTTCACAGATCAGTTTGGGTGCAGCTTTCGAATACCACACACGTCTTCTTTTAAGTCAGCTTCCAAAAAATGGCATCTCTGAAAAATGGAGCAGATGAGAAAGACAATTGGTTGCCTTTGAACGAAGAATTTTCAACCCTTGCTATACATGCAGGATATTCATCAAAAGGAACTGATACCAGAGCGGTGGTTCCACCAATCAGTCTTTCCACAACTTTTAGAATAGATCCTCCAGCCGTGAACCGTGTAAAGAATTCATATTTCGCAGTTAAAACAAAACTTCCTTTAACTAATTGAACTAATATATTGTCATAAATCAGGGGTTCGAGTATTCACGTACAGGAAATCCAAGTCGACAAATTCTGGAAAGGAAGTTGGCTACTCTGGAGGGTGGAAAGCATGGTAAAAATATTTAACTGTTCCCCTCTAAGTAGAAGTTCTCACAGTATATGGTTGACCAGGTGTATGTTATTCATCTGGATTGTCTGCAATTTCGGCTATGCTGTCATTGTTGCGAAGTGGAGATCATGTCATCTGTAGCGATGATGTCTATGGTGGGGCAAATCGACTCATGAAGGAGAGCGTAGAACGAAATGGAATTAAAGTTGACTTTACCGATCTGATGGACATTTCTAACCTGAAATCTGCACTTAAACCGACTACCAAGGTACAGCACACCCGCTTCTTGATTGTAACATAATTGAATTGAAATATTTATTTTGATTAGATGGTGTTTCTGGAGAGTCCTGCAAATCCGACATTGAAAGTCTTTGATATTTCTTTAATATCAAAAACTGCTCATGAATTCTCTAAAGACATACTGGTCTGCGTAGATAACACCGTCTTGACCTCTTTTTATCAGCGCCCATTAGAGTTAGGAGCTGATTTAGTTCATTATTCCCTGACGAAATATGCAAATGGTGCGGCTGATGTAATCATGGGAGCAGTTATCACTAATGATGATAAACTGAATGAGAAACTCACTTTCTTTCAGAACGGTAAGCCAAATAATATTTATAAAGACAACAAGGGACTCATGCACTCATGTTATGTAAAATAGCTTTTGGAACGGTTCCTGCACCATTTGACTGTTATATGGTTGACCGTGGGCTAAAAACTCTTCATATAAGAATGCCAGCTTTTATGGAGAATTCTCTGAAAATTGCAAAGTTTTTGGAAAGCCATCCAAAAATTGCGAGTGTAAATCACCCTGGGCTAAAATCACATCCTCAACATACATTGGCTAAACGTCAATCCAGGGGACACTCAAGCTTGATGTCATTTACAATCAAAGAAGAATGTGGATCTGCAGTTAAATTCATTGGTCTATTGGAAATCATTCAAAATGCTGCCAGCTTTGGAGGACCAGAAAGTTTAGCTGAGCTTCCGTAAGTCATGAGAATTTGATAGGGTTTCTAGTTTAGAAAATAATGATGACTTTAAATTTACTTTCCTAGAGCCTTCTTTACCCATTTGATGGTTCCTGTAGAGCAAAGGAAAAAATTGGGCATTACAGACAATTTTGTTCGTCTTTCCATTGGACTCGAGTCAGCAAAAGATTTGGTACAGGATCTGTCACAGGCTCTCGACAAATGCTAAGACGAGGAGTGCAAGTCTTGAATAAAATCAGTGCACGATTTGATTTTGTCCAATTGTGTTTTTATTTATGACCTGATGATATTACCTTTTCAGCGGGACACCAGTACATGATGTTGTACAATTGCATAATTAGTTCAACTTGAATCCAACCTTTTCCATTTCTTCAACAAATGTTGGGCGTATGTATCGTAGTATTTGAGCGGTGCCAAATTGTATGACTGCCGCTGACAATGCTATATCAAACCATTTCTGAATCATATTAGTTGGTTTTTTTAAATGCAAGTACGTTGAGGTTAACATTAGAGCACAACTAAGTCCAATTTGATTCAATTGAGCAGATAATTTACACAATTCAAAGGCTTTCTCAAATGCATCTCCAGCCTTCGTATAATCGTTCTTCCCATAATAACAAAATCCAAGTTGCACTAGTGGTTGGATTAAAAATACATTCAGTTCAGGATTCTGTGGCCTGAGGGACTCTAATTCCTTGATATACAATTCAATTGAATTAATGCTAATAGAATGAGCTTCATTTTTAAACTGTGTCAAAATCGAATCTCTTTTTCTCCGGACTTTATGAGTTTCACCTCTTTCCAAGTCACACAATAAACAGTCACATTGAAACTCATGTTTTATAAACAATCTCTTACGTTCAAAATACAATTGATTTGGATCAAAATAAGTCACGAGGACTTCCTGACCTTCTGGAATAAACTTTGTGGCTCGTACAAACATGACATTTTTGAAAACTCTCCAGTGAGCATTTGATCTGTAGCAATCATGATTGATGAGAGCAGGAAAATACCAGAGTCCATAGTAGGTTTCTCCAAATTCGTTTCTAGAATCTCCAGTGAATCCATTCAAAGCACAAATCCTTTCAATTCTTTCCATATCCACTTTCCCCTCGGGATGGTCTGACTTCAAACTCAAATAGCCTAATTCTGGTCCAGCGTACATATTATAAACAATGGATGCCTTTTCTCTATCATTTCTGACCACTTTTGCGACAGCCTCTCGTAATAATCCCATCTTCTCAACTTCATGTTTTGAGGTTGCTCCTGGACCTTTGTCATCTGGGAAGACTATAGCAATTGCCTTTGCAACGGAGATGAGCTCTCCCGGTTGAATATCTGTACAATTTCAAGAAATTCACTCAAACCTCAATTTTGCATTGAATTTTTAAACTTAACTCATTTTACCATTAATCGTTAATGATTTTTGAACAAAATAGAGCTATTAACACATTTTGGTCAAAATTGTGAAGGTTTGGCAGAGCGAATATTTGCTATGAAAGATTAAGGAAAAAAATTAGATCCCTAACTTCAGTAGCGATTACTCCACGACATTTTCCCTGTAAATTTTTGACTGTAACGGAACCAACGTAGTCAGGGAATTCAAACAGTGTTCGTTTTCGATCTTCCAGATCAGCTTTCAGGATCCTCATCATATCGTATGTTCCATCTTTGCCCTATAAATTAATTTACTTTTCTCAAAAGAAATTGAAAATATCGCTGAATATTATTCATTAAAATTATGACACTCAGTACTTTACCGAAACACTCACATGAACTTGACAAAAAATTCTTCACCGAGCTTACCATATGTGGCATACTGGGTTTTGTTTCCACTTCCATTTCGATGAGCACAACGCCTAAGCTTTGTTAATTTTTTAACACCCGAAGTGTGAAGCGTCGCGTCAGAACAAAAACTGAGTCCGAAGTGTTAAATGATGGAACACTTATAATTGTTTTTAGTAGGCGTCATTGGCAAAAGGATTGGTGACACAATACAAAAGAACCTACGTGAAAAGAGATGCAAGTTAAAAATAGTTCAATGCCTATCCCACACATCTAATTATGTGTGTCGTATCGTGGGAACACTTTTACACAAATGGTTCCTACTCGACCGAATGATCCAAGTAAACGGGTGGGTTTTTATTGGGTAAAGTCATACAATTGTACCTGATAGTTGACAAGGAAGGTGAATTTAGATGTAAGACTGCACTTACAGACCTTGAGAGATGTAATAAATAAATGATGTGTTAAGGAAGACAAATTTGTTGATACGCTCAACGGGAGTCCAACTTCCTTGGTCCAAAAATATCTCAATATTTGAGATTCGGGAACAAAAAATACATGTTGGGAGCAATCTGAATTCTGAAAGACTTGCTATAAAAAGAGTTGATGTAAAATCTATCATGCTAAGATGACTTTCAAAAGCTCGGGCCATCGCCTATAAGGTATCCTGAATAAATAAATTACAGTTGTATTTCCAGGGATTTCATATCCCAATTATACAACCAATATTTATTTGATTTTATCAGCTCCATCACATGGTAAACGATTAAAGATACAAAAGTAACCTAAGTTTCATTGAAAGATGTTTATGCGGAAGGAACTTAATCGAACTTCGTATGCAGAACTCCTTCGGAATCAGCATTTTTAAGCGACTTTTTTGAGACATGTGCCTTTGCTTTTCCAACATGAACTTGGCGACGGAGGTACGAGTCATAAAAGAACATAGCGAAGAGAATAAAGAATGATGAATACATCCAAAATGACACCTTAAGCCCAAAAATCCCGCGATCACAGTCCTGTGGTTTATCTAAACAGACGAAAGATTGATAATTATTAGGAATTAAAAAATTAAATGTATGTGTACAGATCTGAAAACTTACCCAAAACAACCATTACGTAGTAAGCATAAAGGTTTACAGAAATTCCACCGATCATCTGGGCCAGTTGAATACAAGTGATAGCCATAGCGCAAGACCGGGGAATTTTCACTTTAATGGACTGGTGTATAAAAAATTAATTAATGTTAGACAATAGCTTAACTCGATTACAACAAATTGTTGCTTACTTTCAAAAAGTAGTAGAAGTACATGATGGTGTGGACGAATGAATTCATAACAATATACCACAATTGATTTGGCTCATAGAACGAGTACATGAGCCACCAGCTTGAGAGAGTAGTAACATGGTGGTACCTTTGAGAAATTCAACATTAGAATTACGTACTCATGATTTTCTTCTCCTTTTCACTAAAAAAGAAATTACCAATGAAGAAAGATGAGCTTTTGCTTTCGCATTACAATGAAAAATGTGTCGCCTAATTCGATCAATTTGGATAAAAGCATTAAGAAGCTCCAATACGCCGTGGCATGGTTATGTTGAGTCCTGAAAATAATTTGGTTGTCTTTAATTGATCGTTAAAGTTTAACTTATACAAATTTTGTGAAAACTCACCAGTGACACACCGAATTGTGAAATCCATTTTTCCCGAGAAGGGTAACCAACATTTCAGGGAATGTGCGGACAAATACAAAGAGAGAGAAAACCGCAAGCATTATATTCCAAATGGCCAAAGGAATTGTGAGTTTGAATGAAGGTTTCTCTTGCAAATACTTTTGAATCCCAAAGATGACAATAATGTAAATCAAGGAGGCATGAATACTCATGGTCCAATTTTTGTCAAACCATTGACGCCATCCATCCAAGTGAAACTCTTTCTCAAATTGAAAACTTGGCAAATAACTGTGATCGTCCACACTCACTGGACGATATGCCCGAGTAGAGTTATTCATGGTGGAATTCTGCTAAGTCTCTCAATTCAAATGGACGTCTGGAAAAAAGCCAAATAACTTATGTATACAATAACTTACTTATGGCAAGAATATACCGAGTTTGATTACGTAGTTTAAATTAAATGATCTAACATTGGGCTTGTTCAATTAGCAAACAACAAACAATGGCTTTCCAAGCAACAGTAGTTTCCAAGTTTCCATTTATGTTATGTACCACAAATTAGAGGGTTATTAGCGTTTAGGTTCTTAGGATTAGCCCGAGCGTTTTTAAGAAAAGCACAAAATGTAGTTCGGATAGTTCGTGCTTTTAAAGACGAATTATTGCTACTATTAAAAAGATATTAGTTAATTCCCGGTGTTGTGTCCAAGTTATATTATGACTTAATCTTGAAATTTATGTATACCTTAATACCATGGTTTTACGACAGTGCTTTATCTGCAGTTGCTCTAATTTTTCAATTTAAAATGTTATTTTAGGCAGCCTGCTTTTCAGTTACGTATACATTGATTGCATGGAGAGAAAATGCCGAATTGAACAAGGTTCTGTACAATTAATTTAGTTGTGGTTTTCCTAATGGCAATTTATGAACGGTGGAGAAAACTCAATTCAACTTGTTGAATTTCTTCCACAAGTATTGATCATTAACAAAGTTTGCTAGCTTACCATGTTTGTACTATTTCACTAATTCTAAAAACGAAAAACTGGAGCTATAAACAAACACCTTAGTTGACAGAACTTGATATATCCTAGTCAGAGCAAATGTACGAATAGACTTCCGCCGGTTGAAAGACTAAAGACGGAAGTCAGTACTTCCTTCCCTAGGAAAGGTGTAGCCAAACACGAAAAGTGTAATTTATTGTAGTTAAGTCAAATATAGATTTCACCAAACCGTAAAACCCCTCTGCAGCATGCGATTGGGATCATTTCATTGTTTTAATATGCTCCAGTGACTTTGCATACATGCGTTTGTATCATAAGATTAAGTCTCAAATCTCAACTGACCAACTGAACTTAAATACTTAAATGCTTAACGCACTTGAATTGCTATTACTTTACTTACATTCCACGGGTGAGGTAACAGCTCTTGCAGCGGAACTTTAGAGTCAACCAACCAGTGCGTGAAAATGAAAGTGGAAGATGAAATTAAGATCAAAGGCTTTCCTTGCCTTTGCTTATTGTTGGTGCTGCTGTATGGGATTTTTTCCCGTCGTTTGTTGCAATTAGTTGTTTACACTCAGATCAGTAGAATGCAGTTATTCAAGATTTGAATGTCTCATGAGTTAAAGTAAAGTAATAGCTTTAAGGTTAGAACTTCAGAACAGATAAATTTCACCTCATCGTTTATTTGACATCGGCAAGTATGCTTTTCAATATAAATTCTATAACGACAGTTCAGAGGTGATAAGAATCATTTGGCGAAATATTCGATGGAAACCAAAAATTGCGCAAAAACCATTGCGTTGCACATTTTCTATATTGAAGACAAATTAATATAGAATGTCTATTAATTCAATTTTTATAAACTGTGTGAAGTGAAAATTTCATCCTTTTATCCAATAGCTTTTTCAAATAAAATTTTATCAAAGTCATGATAAAATGTTGGTATTAAGATTTAATATTATTTGTCTTTAGAGAAGTTTACAACAAACGAGTAGTGCAGGTTTCACTTTGGGGACGATTGGTGAAGTAAACATGCATTGAAGAAATTTTCACCGTATCAGCCAAATTCAGCAAGCATTTTGGTGTGGAATCACCAACAATTGCCTATCAAGTGCAATGATCACTTATAAATATTCTCCTCATTTTAACCTTTTAACATAAAATACCTTAACAGCAGAAGCACCAGGTGCCTCAAAGCGAACGGATGAGGATTCTCCGAACGCAACAAATCCAAAAGCGCTCAATCGACCTTTTGCATCGTAGAGAAGGAAAACTGGTCGGACTTCTGAGCAATTAGTTGCGGCATAATCTTCGACTGCATAGAAATTGTGCCATCCTGAAAATAGTTTTTAATTCCTAAACTCCTTCTTCAGATTCTGCTAAGTTACATCTGCCTTTTATAAAGGGACTATTGCTGCAAAATATTTTCTTACCCATCATTGGCAAGCAATTGTTTTTGGTCCACCTTTGCGCAATAGCCTCAGCTCGGGTAGTTGGTGCAACAATTAAATCAGCTGGGGTAGCACCGTTCTGGAAGAAAAGTCCGGTTCCTGTCCCTTGATTATCAAGATCATCCTGGGTTCGTCCAGTTGAACAAAGTGTATCTATAAGTAATTCGGTTAACCCTCATGTTGGAAATGAAATTAATCATACAACCTTACCAGGTTGAACGAAATAGGTGGTGAGAGTATAGACATCTTCGGAGTTCAGAGTTTCACTTTGGAACATTGGGACTTTGGCATAATTGAATTTATTCTGGGGTGACAGAATCTCACTCTTTTTCAGCTGAAAATTGTTAAGATTTTACAAGTTTTGAACATTCTTCATTCTAATGAAAAACAGGCTTTAAAAGACATTAGCATTACCAGCATTTGAATTCCAGCAATGATTCCATTCTTGTCAAAAAGAAGACCCACATCAATCGCTCCCTTGTGCAGATAACGAAATCCGAAGAAGGCTTTGTTGTTCAAGCAGTCAGTGCTAACTTTCTCCCATTTATTCTTCAAAGCCTCTTCAACAGTTCTTGGCATCATTTTGAAACTCGTGAATGGGTTAAGGCCAAAGGTAACTAGATAAAGGGTAAGTATAATTAAAATGATTTAAAATTGTATTTCGGAAGAACGATTATTTGGTGGATAATGCAAAAACAAAAAATTACTTTTTAGGTTAGGCCAGGCTGGAGGAGTTTTGAAGAATTGTTCTTGAGCATTGGCTCCTGAAAACGAGAGAAAAATGATGGAATGCATTATTTTCAAATAACATAACTTTTTATATACAAGGTTTACCTGAAAGAGCAAGTACTCCTAACACTACTAGAAAATATCTCATTATTTCTTTGAAAATAAATACGACAAACTACCCCAGTCAAAATGATAAACAACAATTATTATTGCAACCAAAAGCCTGACTTTTATACAGACATGTAGCAAGGCCTTTTTGCAGACCATATTTCGGTAAACCATTTACGTAACGTACTTTTACGTATTAAGAAAAACAACAAAACCTCAACATGAATCTCGCACTTGGATATATTTTTAAAAGTATTTGATGAGATGATGAAATTCACAAAACTTTACTGAATAGAAACAGACAATTGCATTTTTAATAAAAATCACAACTGTTGTTGCATAAAAGAATTCAAGTCATTTGCCCTTCATTCTCTGAATAGACTCAACTCAAACCTGACCTGAAAAACTGCGTATGTGTTTCTGTAAATGAAGATCATTTGAACAAATAAGTTCCGAAAACAGCTTTATGTACACAATTTTGTCTCTGTTAAATATTTAAAGTCTAACATATGAAAAATTTCAAGTACTGGGATTTGGCATTATGATACTTTTAATGAGGTCTAGGCTTTGATTGACATTTCTATTTGCTGGATTCTTCTACGATATGTAGGCTAACCGCAATTATTTAGTTGTTGAGGAAAATATCCATGGACTGAAATTAGGGTTGAGAGCAACGGACTTGTAAAAATGAACGTAGCGAATATGAATATACCGATTTACCTGTAATTAATAATAATTATTAATCTACTGTTTTCCTCAACCATGCCATGGCGTTACAAAATGTACAGCCACATGAACAATCCTTGAAAATGAATGGCGTGGACTTCAAATCCATGTATTCGCACTCTCAGATTGTAATTTTTTGCTAAAACTGTGTTTTTTGTCAACTTCTTCCTTCCCCATACTTACTAAACTATTTTTGTAATAATTGGATTCTTGTACATAGTCAAATTTAGCTTAGTTTTCGTGGTGTGTAACAATTTATACAAAATCAGTTAAAAACTGTTTGTTCATCATAGACTAGACCATAATCTGCCGGATTGTCAAGTCGAAATTATCCAATCGGAGATTAATTTACAATTTTACTGTTTACTGGAAGAAGTGACTGTGACATCATTTACATATGGTAACCCAGCGGTGGTCAGTTCTTTTCCAGCTTCAGTTTTCCTCATCCGGACCACGCTAGTCCATCTCGTGCGCCTGGCTTAATTCATGGGTCTGCATCGTCCCCACAAGTCAATTTAATTAGCTGAGTCGAAATCGAGGTTGTGGTTTTCACGTTGGTTGTTGGTTGCATCGTATCGTGCTTCGTGTAATTGTGCGCCAGATGAGACGTATGTAAATCATTTGTAAGTAGATCTTTAACTCGAGTTGTGATAGTTTCGCAAGTAAATTGTGTTCCCATTGAATTGAAGAGAATTGACTGAATTTGTATCAACTACTAACAGTCGGCTTCAACATCATGTAATTCAAGGTAAGAAGATGGGTTTGTGGGTTTAATTCATGTTAAAGGTCAGATGTGAAAAACTACCTATTTTTATTTACATTGAGTAGGTCAAATTCAAAACAGGCTTGATTCAAGTGTCTGAAATGGATCTTAAAGTCATTATAAGTAGGATCGACGGTAATCCTTTTGATATTGATATTCACAATAAAAACTAAAGACGCGTGGTTCTGAATAATACAAGCGAATAAATGTTATTCCAAAATGCATAATTTTCATCTCAGTTCAAAACGCGAAACGTAAAGGGTTGGATGGAGGCTAGTCATACGTCTTTTTAACATTGTCCAAATCACATCTCAACAGTGACTCATAGGAAGTTAGTGATGCCTGTGGAATAACAACTCATGACTCGTTAGTTAAATGATATTTTGGAAATAGTTAAATTAATCACACAGCATTGAGAGCTATTGAGAGAGTTTGTGTTGCGGCAGATAACAGTTAGACATAACGTATTATACGTATGGAAATTCTATACTAGCATAAATAATAAATTCAAGTACTTGTTATCTGCTAAAGGCTCATTTAACAGAGGAAATGGATGAATCAAACTTCCGAATACTGATAAAAATCATTTCCTGCCAAAGTTCTTAAAGGTACATCTTTTCTACAGCGCTTTGTCAAACGTATGCAAAATTTGTATAATATTGCCATCAAAAGTCACAGAAATTCGTCTGTGTTGGGTTGATCTGTGGAATTGAATTGTATATGACAGGGACAACTTTTTTCAGGCCTCAATGTGCTTACGCGATGCACATTAAACTCATTCACCTAACGCTCTATTGGACATTCTTGTGTGAGAATTCAATATGGAAGGAAAATTCCTCAACTTCTTTCACGTAGGCAATAAGTCTTATTGTTCCACACACTTATTGAGAGAAAGGTATTTCTAGGCTTTCTTCTTTACCGTACTTTACGTATTACGTACTTTCACTAGAAAGAAATGAAGGAGATTAAGTGTTAGCCTTAGAAATAGTGCTAGGCATAGTTGATGAAAGTCGAGTTATTTCAGCCCAAAATGTAATTTCATACTTTGAGGAATTTTTAATTAATTTTCACAAGAGTTGAATTGAAAAGAGGGCGCAAACATAGCATTCTTGAAGGTTGAATTTTCTAGAACGCATATAGTTGTAGTGCGAACTAAAATAGCTTCTGCTCCCCAGACTCGAATGGATAAAGAAGCATTGGTCCGTCACACGGCTAGCACTAAAGTCGTAGGTGTTGCTAATGTCTAGATCGGTAGCTACAGATAATTCTATTTCTTTAATTGAGTTATACTATTATAAATTAGGGCTCCTAATTTTCCCTGTGGCTGAAGGCCGTACTCGACAAATGTTTGTTCGTGACTTTGTACTGTCTTGTGTTTCGTAATTAGTGTGAAAAAAATTAAAATTGAGTCACCAAGTTTCACAACTACAACAAAATTTGCTGATGCAAACTTTTGAAGACAAATGAATTTGGTATGACTGAACTTTGTTTGCTAAGCTGTAATTAAATACCTACGCTGGCTAAGGATGAGAATTCTTCAATTTCGACATCATTTGTATCTCCTTTTACTCTTTATCAGATTCTCAGTGAGCTAGCAGTTGCATTTATTATGGAGTATTTGCACATTTTTTGAGTATCGATTATTAATGTCATTTTATTGAACAGTAGAATTTTATAGTTAACGATTAGTTTTATTATCAAGCGTTCTGTTTTCTAGCATTTGTAAAAATAAAAATGTCTAAACTGTACGGAGTAATGCTGGAACACATCTGTAGGAACTTCGACAGGGTAATCGGAGATTTTGCACTACAGCTTTTATTCAAAGCTAATTATTTACCCAGCAGCGCAGCGCAATTAATATTTGTGCAAGTGTTAGCTTTTTAATTTATTTCAAGCATCTGTAGATTAGAATACATGATATAAATCATGAATCTCTGTTTTAAGCTTCAACCCAACTCAAATTTTTTGGCTTAATTATTATATTTTCGTCTATTATTTTCCTTTTGTTCAGAAACTTCACTATGCCACGGAGGTCTACACTTCAAACTCTGTCTTATTCTCATCTTCCTCAGATCAAGAAAAATTGCTGAAGGAATTCAACACTGCTCTCACTAAAAGTGTAATTTCGAAAAAAATATTTTACGCTTGTAATGTGTAATGACGAATATTTAATTTTTGATTATAATTTCCATGCTCTTAATGTTAGCCTGAATTTACTGAAGACAAGGAGGCAGCAATGGAGGTCGACAGCTTATATCCAGCACTAATAGAATGCTTTTCTGTCATTTTGCTGGGGTGAGTATTTTTAGTTATTCTGTAGTTATTTTTATGAACTTCATTCTGTAATTAAACATTTATTTCAATGTATTTTATCAGGTATATTGCCGGAAGAACAGGCATTATAACCCAATCAGAAACAAAAGGTCTGAATACTTTCATTGGGACATTCTGTTTACCTGCTCTTATTTTCTCATCCATGGCTGCATTGGATTTGAGGTGAATTTCCGAATAACTATACTTGTCTCGTTTTATGAGATGCAGATTGATAAGCTAACAAGATTGAAATATTATTGATTTAATAAATGTGATTTCTAGTTCGGTGAACTGGTACTTTCTCCTCGCAATCGCAATGGCTAAAACGGTCGTATTTTTCGCAGTCATCATAATTTCAATTCTTGTGAATCGACCAGTGCGATTTGATAAGGCTGGTCTATTTGCAATGTTTTGTACGCAAAGCAATGACTTCGCATTGGGGTACCCTATTGGTATGAACTTTTTAATATTTTCCTTACGATACTGATTAGTCTTTTGTTAAGTTACTAATTATTTTTATAGTGCAAGCATTGTACCAGAAGACAAATCCAGAGTATGCGAGTTACTTGTATTTGGTTGCTCCAGTCAACCTTATCATGCTCAACTTGGTTGCATTTGTTCTAATGGAAATTACAAAACAGAAGAATTTGGAAAACCAGGAAATTCAAGATTCACAGGGAGTCAAACCTCGAGCTGGTTGGATAATTGTGGTGAAAAGAGTTTCTTCAGGAGTTCTTCTTAATCCTGTCGTTTTAATGACATTTCTTGGAATCTGTGCCAATCTTGTTTTTACTCATTGTGTCCCAGCTGTTTTAGAAGGAACTCTCCGGGTGAGCCCTTGAATTGAAATTTTTTTGGAAAAATTAATAATAAATTCTTTAATTATTATAGGTTCTTGGCTCAGCTTTCTCTGCGTCCGCTCTGTTTTCTCTTGGTCTCACAATCGTCGGTAGTGCTGCATCACTGAAAGGATCAGGGTTCGTGGTTCCAGGAATTCTTATTTCCATGAAATTGTAAGATTCATTAATTTGTTTTTATGCATATTTTGGCAAAAATAAATGAACCATTCATATAATCTTTAGACTTGTACTACCCATTGTGACGCGAGAATTTGTTAGCTTAATTAATCCGGGAATCGATGCAAATGAAACTATGTCCTTGAGTAACTACGGATTCCTCTACGGGACTTTTCCAACTGCACCAGGAGTTTTTGTATACGCTATTCAATATGACGTTGCAGTTGAAATGATTGCAGGAGCAATGGTTGCCTGTACTTTTATATCGGCACCACTCATGTTTGTCTCAGCCAAAATGGTCACAATTAGACAGTTGAATCCACGGGACTATATTCAAGATCTGGACACATTTCTTTTTGATATCAGTATTTTGGGATTCGTCTCCGCTGTAGGTTTATTTTCATTAGAATGTTTTTCCGTGTAATTTAAAATTCCAAATTTTTCAGATTGTTGTCATCGTGGTGTTCCTCTTGAGTAGCAAATGGCGAAAAGTGCCGCATTGTTTCACTTTATATTTAGTCATTTCACAGGTAAGCAATCCTTACAATTTTGATCGTTGAGGCCCAAACCTTAGCAAAACTAAATCTTTGATACAAATTGTTTCTAGGCAATTGCTTGCGCTGGAGCAATACTCTGGTCATACATTGGAGTGGATGGTATTAATGATTGGAGGCTCTATCTTCAGTTTAGTGTATTTACTTTTGGAGTTTTGAGCTCTAGAATCTGGACTGCTTTACTTGCGATTAGTCTTGTATTTCTAAGGTGTCGAAGTCTCTGTTTTGTCCTTCGGTTGAGACCGTATCTTGCGTTTATTGGCTGGGGGTAAGATGACGCTTCACTTCATTCGGAGTGGATAGAATTGAAATGTCTTCTATTAATTTAGAATTCCGGCTGGACTCATTACTATGCTCTTCCTGGTTGTGAAACGTGAATTGTTAAATGAAAAACAAGATCCAAATTTTCAATATGGTGAAACCCAGGCACTTGTATCTGCAATGGTACTTCTTGTTAGCTTAATCGGTAAGGAAGCATTTACCATCTATTTGAGCTTACATTGGACCATACTTAATTTTCTAATTTTATTTCAATACAGTTACTCTAGGTTGTCTAGTTATGCAACAACGCTATGAGCGTGAATATTTATTGTACGAGTCTCTGCGACCTCAGCCAAACAGAATTGAAGACAACAGTTTATATAGTGATGAAGAGACTCTCATAGTGTCAGGGCCACGAGAAGTTGAACATAATGGGGATATAGAAACTACAAAATCGGAGCCAGTAAGAACTGAAGCCCTTGCAGTTCCCGGCACACACCGGGGTACTCGAAAAAGATGTGGTGGAATGAATTGTCAATCTTGTCCCAGAGCAGCAAATACTTGTCCTAGAATACCCAGTGGTTGTTGCAGTCACAAGTCCGTTCGAGGAGAACGTGTTCAAACACCATCTGTCTGTGTTACACAAATTGAAGATTTAGCAGATGATAATTTTGAGGATGAGGAAAGTTTATTCAATCACAGCGATGATTTGTGCTCTTCATCTAAACACCCTTGCGATGCTGTTCAGCGTAGACGATGTACGCTTCTATTAGAAAGGTATCGATCTATGAATCAGCTAACAAGGCCTGAAGAAATTGGAATTGTTCGCGATCGGGATGATGAGTTTCAAATGTTGAGGCACATTGTGTTACTCTTACTTCTTTCTGCTTCTATGTTCGTGGTAAGTGTTCACTTGATCATAGAAATATTGACATTTGATATTTGAGCTGAGATTTAAAGAAATGTAGGAATACAGAAACGTTCGAAATTGAATTAAAATATTTTCTAATTCTTTTCTAAACAGGGCGTAGCTCTTTGTCTGTGGACATTAATCATGGACGATGTATCAGGGATATACGTGGAATTGGTATTCTTGGATGCTACCTTAAATTTTGGTCAAGGATTTTTTGCATTCATGCTTTTTGGCCTGAATACAAAATTAATTGTGATGCCGATTCAGAAATGGTGAGTCAAAATCTTATGCTACCTTATTGCACCCTTTGGAAATTCCTCGGTAAAAGTTCCAATTGCCGTTAAAATTCGTTCCATCGATGATCTAGTCGTATTTAAACACGAATGAACGAATGATTAACGATGCAGAGATATCGATTTGATATGAACTTTCGAGTTGAGTTGTTCCGATTCTGATTTATGACTTGGTTTTTAGGTGGAGGAGATTGGTTTATGGGGAAGGCTCAGTTACAATCCCGAAATGGGAAGATTTATCTCACGAATCAAAGCAAATATGTGCTCAGTTCCTTACGTACCACGTTGATAAATGTGAAAAAGACATTGTCAGAGATAGAAGGTAAGTCGTAGATTGTAAAATTTTAATCTTCATTCAATGGTTTGACTTTGAATTTGCCGTACAGATGGAGAATGGAAACATTCGAACAAGTATTTTGTGGTCATGAGCTGGTTGATTGGCTTTTACTCGTCGGGTTGGCTAGAGATCGCACAGAAGCAGTCAAATATGGGAGACATCTTCTCAATGGTCGTGTTATAACTCATGTGAAAAATCTCCAACATTTCCACGATCAGCCATTTTTCTATGTGTTTTCAAATTGATTAGCACTATGATCTGGTCGCGTATAGTCAAATATTTTGAGTGTAGATTCAACTGCTGCCCAAGCTTTAATCACATTTAAAGTTCGAAATGTCTTATTTTATTATTCAGCCATGACATTTAATTATTTCACCGCATTTAATTCGCGCATTTTTATTTTACCCTTCTTTAGTCCATGAGTTTAATTATTCTTTACTTCGCATGGATTAAAGTTGTGTCAATGTCGTGACCAAGAAAGTATTATCGTGCTAACCTCACCTTTATAGGGTATTCAGAAGTTGTGATACTTTGATTGTGTGATTATTTTATGGATTAGAAGTCAACAGGCGATCTAAGCTTTAATCACATTTAAAGTTCGAAATGTCTTATTTTATTATTCAGCCATGACATTTAATTATTTCACCGCATTTAATTCTCGCATTTTTATTTTACCCTTCTTGTGTAGTCCATGAGTTTAATTATTCTTTACTTCGCATAGATTAAAGTTCTGTCAATGTCGTGACCAAGAAAGTATTATCGTGCTAACCTCACCTTTATAGGGTATTCAGAAGTTGTGATACTTTGATTGTGTGATTATTTTATGGATTAGAAGTCAACAGGCGATCTAATGAAAAATGAAAGAATTAATACATTTACGAAGTATAATAATTGTAATTAGGATGAGAAAATCAAGCAAAATTTTATTTTAAATGAGATCGAGTTGTGAGAAATAAATAAAAACAAGTTTTAAACCATCTGAAAGTACATTTTCATCGAAGATTTATTTTGCCTTTTACAATTTATCAGTTCTGTTTTTCAAATTCAGAAAAGGCTTGCTTCTTGACATGACAGAGCAGGCGAAAAACATGAATGAGGTAAGGGAGACCCACAATTGAAATATCCTAAGTTTTAGCTTAACAATTGAAGTGGCTTAAAGTTTAAATTTGTTTTAGGCTCAGTGCACAATCCTATTTGTTAAATCAAATCATTATAAATACGTCAAAGCTGCACCAATTTTCCAAATTCATAGCAATTTCAATTTATTAATGACAATTTAAAATGGGGCGAACTGTCTTGACAAATTCACAAAAAAGCCCTGCATTGTACATGTGAATTTAAACGATTTCGTCACCAGTTTGACTATATTTTAAGGTTGAATTTTGGCAGTGGTGTTAAGTACAAACTAGCTAGAAAAGCATGCATGCTGAAATTGTTTTGTCATTGTCTAAAAGCTTTGGTTCCTAGTTAAACATACGCAGCAGACATATCAGGCAATGGCAAATACATACCTGTCCAACCACATCTACAACACTCTGGCAGTGCTTTGGGCTTGAGTCGTTTCAGAATCACAAGCAGCTCCTACAATTCCACGTTATCTGAGCTCCAGAAAGCTCTTGAATTGGTTCTCGTTGAAGTGGAACGTCGTCAGTACAACTGATTCTTAAAAGCTAACTCCGTAAAATATTAAAACCTGTCTCTTGAGCCATTTTACTAACAAGACATTTCGAATGCATTCATTAAAGTCCTACTCAACCACGCAATTTTAAAAATGGAATCTTACATAAGCTAAACTGCCGAAGTGAACTATATTTAGCAAAAGAATTCTCTCCAGAATCATACACTGGACACTAAATCCCACAATTTTTGAAATTCTTTTATCATTTTAACCTAATTGAGTAATTAATTGCATTCTGGGTGGGTCAACCTCTCAATTTTTCATCCTAAAGGCCAAATTCCGCTTTGAATACATGGAATTAATATCACTGCAGGATTTGCTAATTATTTTTAGTCTTTTCAAGAAGAGAATCTTAGAGGGGTTGGAGGAGGTGGGATGTAATGCAGACAATGCAAGTTTACCTTGCTTTTCTCAAACTAAAGTTTAGCTACAGAAGATTAGAAGTAATTCGTACAGAAATACGATTTGCACTTAGGCATTAAAGGCTGAAACTGGATGAATTTATTTTACTAGCTAGCTAGCTTCTAGTTAGCTTCTAGCTAGCTCCCTTCCTAAACATTGTTGTCCTGAAATTGCCTTTCGTATTGTTTCGCCAAAATCAGAGAAGTCTGCAGTCTAATTTTTGAAATTTCAACTAACTACACAGGTCGAAGTCATCGGTCAAGTTTCAAAACCTTCAATAAATAATCGTTCTGAGAAGATTATCTACACAGCAATTTCTAAAATCGTTTTGCGGAATTCGTGTTTTTTTTTCTTTGCAGGCTTGTGGTTCTTATTACAGTTTGCCTTTCCTAAGTGACTTTCTCCTGTTATTCTAAATGAAGTGGTATGGTATCATAATTATTGCTCTGCCAGAAACCACGGTTTTAGTTTTCTTTTTCTAGAAGTCATCTGGAGAAAGGAATTTCTCCGACAGCAGTCTTTTTAATCTTTACCTTGTCAACTTACGGACATCCACATTCCTCGACGATCATTTTGGGTAGATCTCTTTTGATAATGTTGAGTTCTGGGCCAAAGTAAATTAAAGACATGGATGAGAATTTCGTGGGAGAGCAGCAGGGTGTAAGGCCATTGAGCTCGAGTTGTCCAGCTGCTGTCCGACGATACTCTTCCATCACATGAGTATGATAATTCAAAAAAGTGTCTGGTGTTCGATGACTCCCACCACAATGACCCCGACAATAGTTTGCATAGTAGCCTCTAGGTGCGATGATCCAATCATCCCAACCTAATTCCCGAAAACTGACAAAAAACTTTTGCTTGCAGCATTGTTTTACTCTTGGACTACATTCTAGGGCCCTTCGTCGATTTCGTTTCACGTTGGGTGAAGTTGATTCTGTTTCTAGGACGAGAAATGGCATTTCACTCAAGTGGTCTAGATTTCTTCCGTCTCCTCCTGGCTTGAGCTCTCGTGTAGAGGAATCCTCAATCGTGTTGTCTTCATCAGTCAAAGTGATTGGCGCTGGTCCTGCACTCGTTGACTCTGTTTCAGACTCAGACTCTTCCTTGTGACTAAATGTGACTGGATGAATTGAGTAGCCACACCCAGAGCAGTCTATCAAAAGGGTCAACTTAAGACCCCGCCCTTTCAAGTGGTGATGACTGTTTGGATGCCGAATTCTATGACGGCTTAATTTACTGTACCATTTTTGAACTAAATTTGTCACGTCAAATTTTTGCCAACCCAATAAATCTGCAGAAAGTGTTCTTGAAACAACGAGGTCCATGGACACCTCCTGTACGAAAAAATAATTTCGATAATAAGTGCTAGAGCACAGACGAGAAAGTATTTTTTCTTACCTGCGTTCTTAGTGAAAGTGGCGGGCGGGATTGTGAAAAATTTCCTTGAACTTGGAAAACATAGATAGTAATTCCTTTTGGGTGGAGTAAATGACCAAAATGCCGTCCAATTGAGGATCGATAGTCCATTTTTATCCACAGATGAGCTTTTTTTACACGAACTCCAAGTCCAAATGCATTGTTTCCAGCAAAGGCGAAAGACAACAATGTTTCTCCGTTTAAAACCGGTCCTGAAAATACCAATCATGAAGTGATGAGGACATTATCATTATACATGATTTGTTCATAACGGTCTTAGAACCGAGTGGAGGAATTGGTCTAATTTATATTAATGAGTTCATCTTATGCGCCACATTATAATAGAATGAAAACTTGCAAAATCCAATGAGTGTGCTCAGGTTGAAACGTTAATTTGCATAGGGAAGTAAATACATTTGGGGGAGAACTTGGCTTGAGTTTTTGGAGTGAAAGTCCTAAGAAAGGTTACGATGACCCAGTCAGACACAGATATGCTCAAAATTATGATAACAGTTCAATAAGCTGTAAACTCATTGTCAAAATCAACATAATCGTCAAGAACCTGTCCATCAAGACAATTAGAGGGGTAGAAGGAGAAGGACGGTTGTTTAATAGACGAGAGTGGTGAATCGCTCGCCTAGCCAAGGCCTAGACGTAGACTTACTAATAATGTTCCATGTGAGAAGTGGAGTCGTCAACCCGTCTAGACATTAATCGATATTGCGAAAGCGAAGGATCAGCCGGCCCATATGCAATGCACCACTCATCCCCAGCTATAAAAAACTAGTTTTTGGGGCTAGAGGCCATGGACTGCAATGCACACTAAACTCGACAGTCAAGGGCCAAAGACAAAAAGTCCATTTAGCTAATTCAAGTGGAGCAATTGGAGGAAACCAGTCAGTCAGTACTACACAAGATTATTAAGATTCAAGCGGTTCTTCATGTTCACTACTCATCCCATCTAAACCAGACACATTAGCCACACATCCAGCACATGAATGCAAATGGGCTTCATTAACTAATAATACTTAAGACAATTGCGTGTAATTATAAAGGATCATTCCTCCCACTTGATATTCCAATTAACAATCAGAAATCATTCAAATGATCCTTTGCTCCTAGCGATAAATAATATAGTGCGTTCCCTGTAACAATTTTAAAGTGCTTAAATTATCCAGATAAGCATGGGATGGCCAAAATGAGCCAGGCAGGCAATTGCGTGTCGTTAAATATAACGATTTCTCAAATCAAAAGAGATCTTTGGTCTAGATCGGACTATACTCAAAACATGAAGGGCATTATTAGATGCTGTCATAAATTTAGGCAGACTCATAAAAGAATCAATAAAAAATTCAATGAAGTTTGGAAATACAAAATTGGTTCGAGTGTTGGATGAACATTCATGGCTGTTGGACTGAATGTTTACAAAAGTTGCCAAAACTCAAGCCTAGTTGATTTGATGGAGCTTTATGCTTGCCTATAGTGTGCATGCTCGTCTAGCATTACCCCTATTTGACTTGAGCATCAATTCAACATGAATTTCGAACGTCAAAAAGTCCAGAACAGGCCAATTTACTTTTAATATTTAAAATGAAAGTTATTGCGTCCAAAGTCTGACAGAGGGTCAATTATATTGAATCAATTTATCCTTGCAACAAAACTTCCAACAATAAATTTTAATGTTCCTACTTCATTCACTTACCCTTATCCGGAAATGAAATGATTTCGGCCGTTTTGGCGTAATTGGCGAGGATGTCGGATTCTGAGTCCTCGTTGACTGCAGATGCTGATGTATGGTTAAATCTTCTACGAACCATTGCTATTGCTAGTGTTCACATTTAAGAAACTATTGGGTGGATGTGTTTTGTTCTGGACCTTTGATTCCGTCTCAAGTGTTTCCGTCCGCCGAAGGGTCTCAAGAACCAAATCTCTTGAGATTTTATGAGCTAAATCCACTTGAGGTTTTTCACTTAATCCAAGTCTGTGTAAAATTTGGGCTTTGACCAATTCCTTTCTTAGATTATCTTCCACACTTTCAACACGAATTGAATTTGTTGAGCTCTCACTTTGAGATAATAGAGATCTTGGGGACTCCACACTTGTATCAAAACTAACAGAACCAGTCTCAGCTTTCACCGCCAAGGTCTCAAGGCTTCCGAAAAATTCCAGAGAAACCAGAAGAACAATTAACACAACTTTCTTTCCTCCATGCTGAACACAATGTAAATGTTCTCCTGGAGTTGCACTTGTGACCATGGACCATTATTCACCGTTATCCAGCGTATCCAAATTGTTGACATGGATGGACTGATCAGCACGGCTTCACCCCTTGAAATTTTATACGCTTGTCTCAAAATGTGGGGGCCAAATGAGCAAATATAAATTCCCAAGTTTGCATGGAACCATTTGTCGAGCTGTTGTGTAAAAATAATGGCTCGCACGTGGAAGCCTTCCTATCCTCAGGACTAAAAGCCAAAATTCTTATTAATATTTTTGAATATTAGATAGGATGTTTGGGTACATAACCCTTTTGCACGGAGTATTTCCTCCTCCGAGTCACATTGACTAGTGAGAAGGTTGGATTCGTTTGCGGAGATCAAAAGTCAGTGAGTCAAAAAAAAGTCAACTCAACACTTGTAAATGTTGATGCATTGTTCTTCTAATTGCTGCACTACTGCCTGCACTCCACTTGCAGCATGTCTGCCTGCTGCACTGCCAGTGAGTGAGCCAATATGCAAATGCGGAAAGGTAAAAAGGTTAAAACTTTTTGCTAACAGATAAAAAGAATTTACTACCGATTGCGAGGATGTTGTATTTCCACTTATAAGGAGATGGCAATCAAATTTCAACACATTGTTCAGTTTACATGGGGCTAGTTGATCATGCAATAAGATCTGATTTGACCGGTTGTGTTAGTGGATCTACCCATTGCACTCAGTCTGCTTAATTTTTCTGTCTCCGTTGGACAACTCTTTCTTGTATCAGAATTAGAGCTCCTTGTAATTTAATGCTGCAGTCTTTGCAAAAAAAATACTGTCTCCACCTTTTTGCCAATCCTGTCCTTGTCACTCAAACTTGTTTAGTCAAAGCTTTGAAAGTTATTTCACTAAAGAAAATGAAATGAACCATAAATAACACAAAGACAGACGCAGAATAAATTTCCAGACACTCGAGTCAGTCTTTAAAATTCACATGTGTTGGGAAAAAAATCCAAAAATGCACTTGGGAATTATTCGCACGGGGCTCTATCTGGTTGAGTCACTTATGCCAGACTCCATGCACTGGCCCACACTTGCCTTTCTTCCGGCCCACATCCTATCTCTTGAGTCACTGGGAAAGAATTCTCCCGGTTCGACCCGGAATGGAGTGCCAAGGAGAAAAGAGGTCGGTTAGCAAGATTATGCATTGCAGTAGTTGGGAACAATTTTTGTGCATCGCGTTTGGGCATGGAGAAGAAAAAAATAAAAAATCTATCTAAATGCAGGACGGCATGGGTTTATCCTCTTGGGTATTTTTTTCTTTCTGATTTCGACTTCGACCCTCTCGTCCGCCCAGTAACGATATTTTGTCTGAGCAGACAGACCTCAACGCTTTCTCCAACTCGGACCGTCCGTCCACTTGCACCGCTGGCTCGTAGACTCCTCAGACATGCAAAGCAAACACAGTGCAGTGCAGTCGTGGAATGGTAATGGTAGTCGAGTCCTTGTAAAGTGCATTGCAGTTCTAGGATTAGACTTTGGCTAGACAGACGGACCAGAGCCAGTAGTGAAGTAAAGTAATCGATCTGTTCAGACAGTCGAAAAGAAAGGAAAACTAAATTTTCCCCAAAAGAAATGAAATGGAGTTGGGTCGAGAGGAGAGAGAGAGTGTAGGGCAAGTACGGATGGACGGCGAGACAGCTTTCTCCACTTTCACCATTCATCTAAATTCATCTCAAGTGGACATGGCATAAGAAATAGAGCTTTTCATATATTCTTATCTCAATTCTATTATCAATCCACTTCGCTCCTCAAATGTGAACTTGAAGGAGTCACAATCAATGGGAACTTCTTAAAGCTTGAGTGCTACTAGAGAATATACAGTCGGACCGCGTTATTGCGATTTTTACGGGGAATTGAAAAAGCATCGTTAAAACGAGTATATCGTACAATCCGAACCACTTTATTTCAGCCTGATTTTGAGAAATTACAATTTTTTGAAGTATTGATCAAGAGTAGTTTGAAATTTTAAAGTTTCATTAGATTGTACAAATACAATTATCTTTGCATAGGCATCATTGGGCATCAATTTAAAAAATTACCCGCACTCGTCAGCATTAAAAATATCCTTTGGTTATTTATATATCTTTATATGTTGCGCCCCTTAATCTCTTGATGGATCCGCTCAATAAACTTATCTGGCTCTTAATGAAATCCTTATTTTTCAGTATTGTTGCAACAGTTGACTATGGAAGGTTTCTTTCACTAATAATGTCACGCTGTTTTTTATCATCTTCCGATTCCAAAATTATTTCGTATTTTTCGTTAAGAGACAGCTTTCCGTTTGTTAACTCAACTTGACATTGTCTTGCTTTAGAGGCGAGATTAAGACTGACCGAGAGAGCCACACCTTAACTTTGTGATAGGTAAAGGTGGAAATAGATTTATCTCACCGTTTAGATTAAGACTTAACTAGACTGCCACTAGCCTCTGTATGAAAGGAAACGGTGGAAATAGACTTGAAATCAAAGTTTATCTACCTGAAATGATACTAATATCGCATTATCGAGCCAAAAAGACGCCAACGGACTTGATAAATTGCATCGTAAATACGAATTTATCGTAGTGGCGAATATCGTTTAAAATGGGGAAATATAACGTTACGCTTATGGGGTTTCATTCAGGAATCAGGACCTCAAAATTTCATCGTAACCTCGAGATTATCGCATTAACTGTGACCGTTAAAACGCGGTCCGACTGTAATAGATTCCAGTACATTCATCGTATGCTAACGTCAATAAAAATCCAGTGGAATGGATGGTCAATTCACTAACGATTATAAAAATATTCAATTTTGCTTCGGTACTATCGTAACTTCAATATTCTGAATGGATATCTGAAAAAGTCTGAGTTATAGATTTATTTAAAAGCTATTTTATGTTCAGTAGAATGGTCCAGAGATGAATGTCAGATGTGTAGAGATTATACTACAAGAGATGACCTTGTGTGACTAAAACAAATGTCAGTATTTATCACGCATTGTATTCCATGGACTCTGACGCGAAACAAATAAAACTCTGAATCCAAAGGAAGAAAACAGGAAAGTGAAGTCAAAGGTTAAAAATTACATTAAAGTTCCCAGAAGTTAATGCTGATGAGGCAGCTGATGCTGCAGTTTTAATACATTCGTATCTTATTTACTTTGTCTAGCTTCTAAATTCAGTTCCTCGCAGGATAAACAAGTTAACAGAAATAGAAAATACCAAGTTTGCACGTTACGTCGCTACTTTTACATGCTTACATCTCATTAGGCCTAGTGGTGCGGAAAGTGCATAGCAGAACAACACCTCGTCTCAACCTACCCTTTGTATCGTATACAACACATGCCAATTGATTTATAGCAATTTTTTATGAAATAAATTCTTCTGTTGCGTTTTAGTCTGGAAAGTGGATGCACGGCGCCTTATCGTAACCTTGCAATGTCTTTAATGGAGATTTACTCATTGCAGGGTCCATTAGGCGGGGCAACAATGTACGTGACCAGTCGTCAAATCCAGCTATAGAAATGCGCAAAATAAATAACATGAAATGAAAGCGATAAAATAAGTTCAAGCACCAAGGCAGATCTCATTTAAAATCCTGTTTGCAATTAGCTAATAAAATTTAACCATGAAAGATAATGATTGGAAACGTTCGACATAGAAAATTCATATCGGATTTAGATAAGAACAAGAATGATATGATAACACACTGCCTATTAGCGTCACACTAACTATTATCTGGTATGCAATTTTTCTTGCAAACGTAATGGACCAAACGACATTTAACAGTTAAATATAACTAAATACTGTTGTGATCGTCTAGTCTTAATTTATTTTTATTCAAGAATTAAGTGTTATATCAATGGGTGGTCAAGTTTCAGTACATGATGAAGATGGCCAGAATATTGGTCAAAATGCGGAGCCGATTGACGGCGGAGTGGATGAACCACTGACAGGTAGAACTACTAGTCATAGTCCAAAGATAACTGAATTGTAAAATTCAATCGTGGAAACCTTATGATTTTCAGGTTTGGATACTAGAAATCACTGGCTGACCAAAGCAATGCGAGCTCGAATAGTTTATGTAACGATTTTTGGATGCTTCATTGGGCTTGGAATTCCTTTAATTCTATATTGGGCAAACAAGCCAAGTGGTCCCGGACCAATTTATGGGAGTTGTTTAATTAAAACCGAATTCAGGTATTCAATTCAGACCTTATGTAGAATTCATACTAATTTCAACAATACTCATGGCTCCTTAGATTTAAATGCCTTATCAATCAATTCTCGGATCCAACAGAAGAACAATGCATTGATGCAATGTGTTGCTGGGAAAAGAATGACACATTACCGTTCAAGTGTTACCATTCTTTGAATCCTGCTTATCAATATCACGTTATTGGAGATGCGGGAGCCCAGGCTCAAAAGGCACTGGGATCCAGGGTCCCAGGTCAAGCTGCTGAATTCTCAATTGAACCTAATCATAAGGAAAGAATGACTAAACTTCAAGTAAAACTTCTTTGGGAAGATGCTGAACAGCTGAATATTCAAATATTTGATCCAGATAAATTCCCCCAAGGCATTCCAACCCAAAGTTCAGTTGGGATTAAATCACAGATTATTAATGGCGATGTTAGTATCGAAGGGTTAGATGTAACGTTCTCTGACAAATCGGGAGACTATTTTTACATTCGAATCGGAAGGAATGAAACTGGTGAAACTATCTTTGATACCCGTATTGGCCCTTTGATTAGTTCAGGAAATGACATTTCATTTGCAACTATTTTACCAACTCAATATTTTCATGGATTGAGAGGTGAATCAAATTAATATTGTCAAATACTCTCGCAGAAATGTTATGAAATTTTCAATAATAGGTGGACAGGAAAACGGCCCTATCATTTACGATGTTGTGAACGGACGAAATAGTATGGATCTTCCTTTTTACATGCCTTTGGAAAAGTCTGGAAAAGTGTCTGGAATTCTCTTTGAAACTCCAGCCCCATTTATTGTTCAATTCGTAGAAGCACCAGCCCTGATGTTTCATTTTGAAGGGGCTCGTGTAGGTCTCAACATGAGATTTTTTATGGGGCCGACCGTGAAACATGTTACCCGACAACTGACGACTTACGTAAGATAATTCAAATTATACATTTCAAATTAAAATACTTAAGTACATTTGTTTTAGTTATCGAAAGGAGAACCGAATTATAAAATACCACCTTATTGGGCACTCGGATTACACCTGTGTCAACAGTTATCAACTGGAGAAGATGCTTTACAACAAATCGTAGCATTGGAACGAATACCTCCACTTGCTAAAATCCCTTACGATTCACATTGTGGTGAAATCAACTTAAGGAATCCGTTTAGAGTGAATGAAGGAAAATATAATAAAACAGTCGTAGACAACATTGTCAGCCATTTGTTAGGAAATCAGAAAAGACTATTGCTGGCACAAAGAATTGGACTTGAAGAAAATGATTATTCAGACATTTCCAACTCTGCTCCTTTCATTAATTGGCCCAACAAAACAGGGCTCCTTGGACTCAATGAAGGAAAGAAAATATTTTATCCCAATACGTACCATGAGGATTTCATGGATTGGCTAGGTATGGATTAATCATGATTGTAATGCATTCCAAAATATCCGAATATCCAATTGTTTTTGTTTTCAGAGCTTGAATTCAAGGAATTTGAAGATACGAACGCCACCATTTTTGCAAATTCCTCTGGACTCGTTTTAATTGACAACATTCCAATACAAGAAAACTCAATCAAATCTTGTTCGAATGTTAAAAATTCTCGACTTCACAAAAAGTTCTTGGGTGAAAAGGATGGTCTTGTTTGTCCCAATGCAATGCATTTCCTTACGGACACAAAGGCGGAATCCAAAGTACATTTTGATATACACAATGAATACGGTCATGAAACAGTTGGAAAATTTGCAGAAGCTTACCAAAACCTTGTGGACAAGGAAAATATTATTATTACCAGTTCTTCTATTCGTCCAAATACTTTTCTTCAGAGTGGTTTCAATGGACTAAGTGTGCCTTTTACTTGGAACGGGATGGTTGACAGTTTGTCACATATTTTACGCAATTTTATGATGCTCAGATTTGCTGGTACACCAATCTGCGGCAGCTATGTGCCTTCAGGTTCTCCAAGAAACGATGACGAATTGTGCCTACGCTGGTTTCAACTTGGGCTTCTTCTTCCCTTTGCCAGAAACACTTATGGGTACGGACGGAGCATGCATTGCATTGTATCAAAATACTAATTGGTTCACCCTTTTTTAAATATTAATTTTAGCAAAAACATCGCGAGGGGACCCTTGGATTTTAACATGAATGACCAGAAGAATTTGATAGATGCGATTCAAGAACGTTATCGTTACAATCCATATTATTATACTTTGTTTCACTTATTTAATGAAACTCGTGAGCCAGTAATCAGACCTCTGGCCTATGACTTTCACGAGGAGCCACCAGTTTCATTTAACATTCTTACACAATTTATGATTGGTCCTGCTCTAATGGCGGCTCCAATTCTTTCGAAAGGTAAGGTTTGGCATTGAAAAAACAAAAAAGTACTACTAACCACTTGAACGGCTAATTATTTAGCAACCACAACGAGAGATGCATATTTCCCACCTGGTGTTTGGTTTGAAGCATCTGGTAAGCTGGTTTATGATAATTTGGCTCAGGGAAGCACACAAACGATTCCAGGATTGGCTTCGACGACACCTTTGTTTCTACGTGGAGGACACGTTATCCCAACTCTTGTAACTATCAGACAAAATAATTTTTTTCTTTCATATCTTTGAGATTAATTACCAAACTATAAAACACAGACAACACCGATTGCCACAACCGGAGAAAAATCGAGGAGCGGAGATTATACAATTCTGGCTACCTATCCACAACATGGAACAGATGTACCTTCAAAGGGAATTCTATTTGTCGATGATGGAGAAAACAATATGAATTCTCATAAAGTCGAATTCACAGTCACCAACAAATCCATAACAATCACAAGCAATTGCAATTCCAAGGACCCAACTAGCTCTATTTCAACTATCATAAATCAAATAAAAATATTCGGTTTTCCTTCACCTCAGCCTGAAGTAGAAACTAATATACCCGGACAAATAAGACCTGATATAACTTACTCGGAGGAAGACATGGTGCTACGAATGAAAACTTGTGGAGTCGACTGGTGCAATCAAACATCCATCGAATTTACATGGGATCTAAACAGAGCTGTAGAAGAATAATTTCCAACAAAGTACACATATCTGATTTTGAACTCTGGATATAATTTTTTATACAAACAACTCGTACAGGAAGATGTGCAACAACTTATGTATATAACTCAAAGTACTTAAAACGCTTAAAACCACCTAAAATCAATTGTCAATAATAAATGTATCTCTGAAATATTATTTCTTCCGTATTTAAAAACAAATATGTCAACAAAACAAAAAGAGGAGATTCAAAGCAAATCTCCGTTTTCATATTCAGTGAAACTCTCAAAATGTCTAATAGAAAACGACTTAATCATTCTAACTTAAAAACTAAAACTACCAAAAACTGATTTTCCAGCATTCCATCTTCATCAAGCTTTTTAATTTGTACTTGGAAGGAAATAACGACAATATCATTTCCACTTGATGCGAATAAGCAAACACACAATCTAATCTGCCCAATTTAAGAGCAGCTGAGAATTCGTAGACAATTATTACAGGATTATACCTTGGCGAATTACAATCTATCAAATATTGTCTAATATCAAGGAGAGATTATACAATATTCTTACATATTCTTTAAAACACATAGAAGACTTGCAACCAAAACCCAAAAAAATATGCAAGAACAGTCTTAAGGCGTTGGTGCCAATTTATCCCTTAAGCTATGAATGTATTGATAAATATGCCCTTGTAACCCATCCCAGTTAATTGTAGACGAAGAGGAAAGAAGAAGAGCCGCCCCCACGGAAATTGCCATACCACAAGAAAGTAAGAAAGCTCTCTTCATTCCTCGCCCACCCAGACGTCTAACATTACGATTTGATTGATTTTCGTTAACAACTTTATTCCTAATTGCTTGACCATTCAGACTTACAGAGTTACTTCCTACCTTAATTACTTGTTTCGAAGAATTTGCTTTCGAAATTCTTCCAACCTGGACTCGAGTTTCCGATATTCTGGTGCTGCGGATTGTACTCGGACGAGAGCTTACTCGTCTTGCCCGTGGTAGGTCATTCTACATATAAACAAAAAATTCTAATGTCATTCTGACAATTACAATGTTAATTAATAGAATTTCATTCATAATGTTAATACATTTAATTTAATAGTTCAACATGTTCAGTTCCTCTGGAAAACATTATAGTCCCTTCATTTAGTAAAACAGGTTGGATTGAAAATGAAATTGTAAATACGGTTAAGGAGCGAAAAATTAAAACATTGCAGAGCCAAGGGAAAGGAAAGAATAATAATACAATACAACTTTCGCTTTGTTATTTCTCAATAGTTAATTTTGATAATTTGGCGGTGTACCTCGCTTTAGACATAAATCGACGGGATGAGCGAACACCCTTGTTTCTGTTGGAGTCCATGTATGGTTGTGTGTGTTTTCTATTTTCTCGCAAGACAGGTGCTTCAGTTGTTTTCAACTTTATGAAAATTAATTAAGTTATCAAATACATTAAGTCATTGATGGAACAACTATACAATTCCAGCAGGGACAAGGATTTCACAAAAGCAGGAGTGTTAAACCCCAATTTGCCCATTTAGAAGTTAGTAAAATCATCTAAATATTATTTAACAGAAACATTTAGTTCAATAAAACTGACCTCACAAAATACATGCTAAGGCATCATCATTTATAGCCTACCTCGCCTCATAGGAACACAAAATTATTGTCTGGCAGTTGATTAATGTTTTAAGTAATTTCGTTCTTATTTTTTTAAAGAAAAGTCATTTATTACAACTCCAATCATAAAAAGGTAATGTTTTAATTGCTAAACTTGCTATCCTCTTTTAAAAAAGAAACAAACATTAAACATAGCTTATTAAAAACAAATCGACAAATCTATACGCAAAACGGAGAAGAATAAATGAATAATATCCTGACTGGAAGTGAAACGAAAGAAAAACAAGAAACATGACGATTTATAGGATACATAAAAAACGAAAGAATTTTTTAGGTGAGATGTGGAAAAGTAAAAGTAAGATTACTGTTTGCAGGTGAGAGTTGTGAATGAGGATATCTGATCATGTGAATCAGAATTAAAGTATTATGAGAACGAGTTGTTAATTCCTTACGTCTTCAGCTTTAGCCAAGAAAGCATCAAGAAGATCCTGGCACTCTAGATTTTCCTCCGGCTCCCACGTTGCAGCTTTTGATCCATATCCTTTCCATTGGATAAAGAATTCCCTCTTCCCTCCTCTTTTAAATCGCACGTTTAAAATCTTCTCAACCTGTGCCAAACCGAAAGGGGTAAAAAAGGATCAGTAATAATAAGCAAAAAGTGACAAGAATGATCAGACCAGAGTTAATAGTTAAAAATTCTAATTCTTTCTACAGATGAATTCTAGTTCTAGGATAAACGACTTATTTCACCCTTGCTTCTTAACTACAATGTAGTTTGAATTACCTCATATTCTTCATCGTCGTCCCCTCCTTCCCCCTCCTCGCTCTCGGGTTCTGGTTCTTCGCTTTTAACCTTCTTCTTCGGCACAGCTGTTTCTGGAACTGCACTTTTCTTCTTCCCTTTGACATCCTTAGCCTTAGGGGTCGGAACCGCTTTTTTACCTTTTGATGGTCTTCCTCTGCCTCGCCCAGCTTTCCCTTCGTCCTCAATTTCAGCATTACCATTCTTTGCGGATTTCTTGTCAACAACTTCATCCTCTGGAGATTCTTCATGACTGCTGTCAACAACCTCATCCATCCACTTTTTCCTCCTTTTTCGTAACGGGCTTCTTAGCGACCGCCTTTCTCTTAGGTTTGCCCATCTAAATAAGAAACTTTTAGATTTTTCACACTTACTTTATCTAAAGTAAGAATACACAAAACATAAAACCCAACTCAATTTACGCTCTAGGAACTTCCATAGCCTATTTAACTAAATGGGAATAAAGGTTTAGGGAATTGAGATCCAAGTGGCTCATGAAAGGTCGTTGCTAGCAAATTAGTGGATAGAGGAAACCTAAGTTTTTGATCTTATAAGCAGATTAACACGACCGGAGCCCGAAAACAACGATTATACTGTATCTTCGGGTATGCGTTATGTTTCGCAATCATGGAAATCAAACACATTTCAATTCAATTTAATTTCGCCTTTCTGACACGTTCACGCTAATAGAAAATTGCATGTCATGTTGCCGTATTCCTTCCTAATTTTTCCGAAATGAAAAAGTTTATCTTTCAGCTACAACAATTTCATGCTTTTTGCTGGCGCTCGTTTGATTTTAGTGATTTAATCTAATCTTACTTAAATGAAGCTACACAGTAGACTACACACTAGTAAAATCAAATGTAAATGTAGAAAAGCACACTTACTTTGGTTGGTACGAGAGAGTTGATTAGTTTCCAGTAGTCTAAAGCAAGCTGGCTTCAGAGTGTCAATGTCGTCAACAGTGTTCAAATCTAATTATTCCAAAATACGAGAAAATGAGAGAAACAAGAGCCGAATTGCCGACAACGAGAGGAGTGGAGGAATGAAGTAGAAGAAGGCAAAAAATGACTTGTGAATGGTTCCCTCCCATTCACTCCGTGTTGTAGGAATTTTGCTGAGCGGGCCAAAGCGTTAGCACGTAGAAGACGCTCACGATTCTCACATGATATCCAATCTGGACCGCCACAATTTGGATCTCACCAAGCCACTTTGTTAACACTCTTCTCAAAATTACAATATGAACAATTTATTGACTCACGACAATCGTCAAGTCACAACAGGTCGGATTCAGGAACATTTGAAGAAACCAAAATCAATGTATTGGTCCTCTGATTTAAATATAACCCTGACAAGATTCTACTATCTATATGACTTATCTATTCCATTCCTTGAAATATGGATGGAGCGGTTAACAGTAGTAGCAGTTGATAGAAGGAGTATCCTTATTCGAACTGACCTGGCCTGCTCCATCCAGTCCATACAGTCGTCGTTGTAATAGTCTTGTAACCATGATTAATCTTGGGCAGTCTAGGTAGATTACCCATTTTTAAGTAATCGATTACAGATTACTAGATTATTTTCTCCAGAAATCGGTAGATTATGATTACTATTTAAATATAACCCTGACAAGATTCTACTATCTATGTGACTTATCTATTCCATTCCTTCAAATATGGATGGAGCGGTTAACAGTAGTAGCAGTTGATAGAAGGAGTATCCTTATTCGAACTGACCTGGCCTGCTCCATCCAGTCCATCCAGTCGTGAGTCGTCGTTGTAATAGTCTTGTAACTATGATTAATCATACTTGGGCAGTGTAGGTAGATTACCCATTTTTAAGTAATCGATTACAGATTACTAGATTATTTTCTCCAGAAATCGGTAGATTATGATTACTGAGTTTGAGAAAAACGACTCATTAATGATTATTAATCAGATTACATGCTAGATTACTTTGAGAATAGTTATTAGCTAGGTATTTTGTACATTCTCATGTCTCGCATGTTTTGCGTGTACCTTCGGACCCTTAAGTTTCCGGGGATTGATTGATTATTTTGATCGTTATATTTAAGAAATAGTAACGTATCATTAGCACAACGCACTTTGAATGAAAAACCCTGAACTTTGGTTCGATTCAATATAGCATTTGAAATCTGTACTAATGGGCCAAAAAAGGAATCTAAAGGTCAGATCAGACTGTAGATTACCTCCTAAATGTAATCGATTACATGGTTACTTTTAGATGAGTAACCCCATTATGATTATTGCTTATATCTAATTTGTAAACAGATTACAAAAGTAATCAGATTATGATTAGTAATTCACCTACACTGTTATTAGTGTTATTGGGTTAAGGAATAACACAAAGAGCAGCCTCCCATTATTACTAAATCAGACCAAAAGCGTTGGTAATGATAGGTAGTCGTTTAGTATTAGCCAGACCCTGAACAAATTGGAATTACGACAAAAACTATGAAATTCACCAAATGCCAAGCACAATCAAAAGAGGAATAGATTAAGATGAGATTGAGTGATGAATGAAGTAGGTAATTTACAATTTAATTATTACAATAAGTTAAGGAAATTCGAGTTAAGTGCAAAAGTTTTACATCTTCAAAACAAGTTCAATTACGAAACGGACTAGATGGGAAAGTGATGAATGAAGTAGGTAATTTACAATTTAATTATTACAATAAGTTAAGGAAATTCGAGTAAGTGCAAAAGTTTTACATCTTCAAAACAAGTTCAATTACGAAACGGACTAGATGGGACCGAATTATAATTACTTTTTACAGCCAATCTGAATACAGAGTAGTAAGCAATACAAGAAAACCAGAGAGCAAGGTCTCTTTGGATGGAACGCAATCCTTGGTTGTCGTCGAGAGGTGGGAAAATGGGTATTTGTAGTTTTCTACACAATATGTTGGGTGAAGGTCGTCGTATCACGTATGACAGTGAGTCATTCCAGTACGTACAGGTTGGAATTGGAATACAAACAAAATTAAAAGGGTTATGGATCAATTTCTTTATTACTACTAACAAAATTCCTCGAGTGTTTTTATATTGACAGCAGGAACCACGATAAGATCGATACTGCAGCTGCAGTGGATTTTAATGACAGGTTTTAGGGGCGGATAAAAATGATGAATTTATGAATTAGATAACGAAAAACACGGGGAATTACGAGAGTACAGAGAGCAGACATTATCCAGACAAGACATGATACACGAAGGCTAACCTGTTTAGTAAGTTTAGAATTAACTACAATTAATTATTAAAATAAGATTTTCATTTGGCTTCATTTCATGTTTTTCATCTGTTGTTCAATTCATAGTCGTGATTAGCATTTTCTTTTATTTTTGGTTTAGAATATTGTTAAATTTTCATTCAAATCATGGTGTCCGAAAATTCTCTTTATGGGGTGGATCGTTCTGGACGTGTTTGGTACATGTCTAGTGGTGTGACGGAATCGAGCGCTTGTGAGCAAAGAAAATCCATTACTAACTTGACCCAATGGAAACTTCTGCCTAATCCGACCAGGATAGATATTAAGGTTAGATGCACTGACAAAATTTTACAAGTAATGGCTAATTGATTTATTTTCACTCTTTAGAGACTGTCTTCTCGGAATGGAGTTCTTTGGGGAATAAGTTCAAGCCATCAAATTCATGTTTATATTCCGAAAAGTGACATTCCAATACGGGTGCGAGAGGAGACTTGGGAGAACCAGGTGTGTAACTTTAACAGATCTCATTTATCCTTAGTTCAAATGATAAATACAAATTAAACCTCATTCTCCAGCGCTGGATTCCTGTAAATGGATTTGGTTCTCAATTGCTCCCAACAGACCGGCCACATTTTTCAAGCGAAGATGGACTCGAGAGCCGACCTAAGGACGGTTTTAAACTTCCATCAGAGTCTTGGCAATGGGAAAGTGAATGGCAACTGGAGAATACTCATGACAATCAGCTTTTAGAGCCGGAGGTAGGTTAAGTAAAAAAATAAGATTCTATCGTGACCTTAGATTTTTTCTGAGTTGAATATGAGAAAGCGGATGTTTTTGTTTTCTTGTCAAATAGGCTTGGACTTACGCCGTTGATTTTCCAGCAAGTTATTCAGCACAGAAGTCATGGAATTCTTGCGTTCGAAGAAGAAAGTGGTTTAGAGTACGGAAGTTTATTGGGTTTGACAAGTGGCAGCCGATACCGCCCATTCACAAGGACCATACTCAGGTACCAAAAATAATTTAACTTTCTTCATCCTGGCCTCGCCTTTCGGAAAAGTTTGAACGTCTTTTTAATTAGGAGCCGTTTACTGATATTTGTGTCAACAGTTTTGGTACGACTCATTCGGATTGCCACTGTGTCTGGACTGTCACAGTCCTTGGTCAGGTAAATGTTTCTCAAGTTGATTTTACTATAATAAGTCATTTGGGCAATTTGTTTCCAATTTTTCTAGGTTTATTTTCGCAGCAATGTAACATTGACGAATCCAGAAGGCTCAGAATGGATACATATTCCAATCCACAAGGGACTGGAAGCATGCCAAGTCACCGTTAGTACGAATGGAGTTCCATTTGTAGTAACATGGACAGGATCATGTTTATATAGAACTGGAATTACACCAAAAGACCTCCATGGTAAGCCATACGACGGTTACGCATCCAACTTTCTTTCTGATCAATACTAAAAAATTAGGCAAGAGATGGGTGGAACGAAATGGACCTCCTGGTGGATTGTTGCAACTATCGGCAGGGGAATCAACACTGTGGGCTATTACGCGAGACAGAAAGTGTTGGGCACTAAAGGGTGACGTCCAATCTTCATTATCTCCAGATATGACGACAGCGTTTGATTGGGTTGAAATTCCAGGGAAAATGAAAACAATTTCTGTCAATTGGTCTGATCAGGTTAGTGTCCAAATCAAAAGTCAGTTTCTTATGAAGAAAATTAAATATCCAATTGTTGATTAGGTCATTCTTGCTGTGAGTGAAGATGATAATTCCTTATACGCGAGATTTGGCGTAACCAGTGAGCAGAAACATGGTCAGGGTTGGAAGATTGCTTTCCCTTCTATAAGCTGGGATGCAGTTTCAACTTCCTCGGATTCATCCAATCCTGCGTACGATCAAGTTGATCAGGGTAGTGATTCTCAGAGCTCTCTGTCAATTCGACCAGATCATCCAGACCCTCATGGATTTGAGTTGAGTGAAAACTATTCGGACTCTGGCGAGGCAGGAGATGTTAGTTTGTGCTGGGTTGATGGAGGCTGCCTGTCTCTCTTCAGGTAAATGTCGTAAGCCAGAGAAACATAGAATCGTAATTATCTTATTTTATTTTAATTTTTGCAGCTCTGGTGTCGAAGGTGACTTAGAGGTGGGGCCTTGGAGAGACGAGATCCTTAGCGGATTACAAAATCTTCGAACCTCTCAGGCAAATTTTTCGTATCCTAATGCCTTGGAAGAAGGTCGATTACCTTGGAGTAAATCTATTTCAGCGAAAATGCAGCACCATCGTAAAAAGTCGACATGGGTGAAGGGTCAACTCGAAATTTTAAATAACGACACAATTGTATTCCATAAAGTGAGTGCTAAGGAAGTGGACTGAGAAGTAAGAGGTGTTGAATTATAAATTAATGCTGTTCCTAATTTCAGGATTCACAACACACTTGGTTGTGCTCAATTCGTGACGTTTTAAGTGTGCTGAGGATCCGGGAAATGTCTTTAAGTTTTACGCTGCGAATACGAAACTCCATTGAAGCAGGGGTTGCTGATTTGGTTTCTTTTAAATTTGGGTTAGTTTTCCAGTTTTGGAATTTCACATGGGTTTAACGGAATGAAATCAATAATATAACAATTTGTTTTTTTTAAATCTTAGAAATGAAAAAGAAAGAGATGACTGGCATCAAGTAATTTCCGAGCTCTCGACAAAAAACTCAGAAGAGTTTAGCTTATCTAATTTCTGGATTAACACGAATCACGGGGAACTTTTAGAATGTGGCTTGCTCAAAATGAAGGGTAATCAATCACATTGTTGGTTAAATTTGCATTAGTTTCTCATTAAGTTCTTTCTTGCAGATACGCCATTGGAAACTGAAGTTGTCCGACCAGATGATTCGGAAAATCGAACTCATCATCCCCTAATTAAAGGATTTTTACCAGGATCTACTCTCCACATTGAGATTAAGATTCCTGCTGCTGCTGAAACTTTTTCCTTCAATTTGGAGGGGAGAACCTTTTGTGTTTTCCATTTTAATCCTCGATTCTCATCCTCGTGTGTCGTGAGGAATAGTATGATGAATGACGAATGGGGGGAAGAAGAAAAGGACGGAGTTTTTCCATTTGTCCGAGGGCATTCCTATACAATAACAATTGAATGCACAGAAACACACCTTATAACCACCGTCAAGGTCCAGAGAAAACATTTCTCTTTTATTTATAAGCATCGCGTCGCTCCAAAATTTATTACCAGTTTTAATGCTGGTGGTGATGTTTCAGTTTGTGGAATAAGGTAAATTATTAAACTAAAGGCTGCATATCGAGCATGAGAACGATTAAAACGATTTTGAAGGTATGATCCTAAATCTGGAGAGGATTCCAGCCAACCCGAGTTTGTATCTCAAGCCATCCCTGGTCACTTCTGGAAAGTTGAAGCAGCTACGAATGGATTCGTTTGGGCGATTGGGTTTGATTCCAAAGTCTGGGTTTATACTGGAAGTGACGTGAAGGCCAAAAGGAAACTAGAAAGTATGTTTTTGAATAATATTTAGGAATGTGAACACTTAAAGGGACAAAATTCATTTGTGATAGATGAGCAGTACAATACCGTAACCGATGACAGGGAATTTTACATCTACGAGAATCAAAGATGGAATCCATTATCAGGATTTGATTCTCATGGCCTGCCTACTGATAGAAGTCCTTGGTCAGACGAGACTGGGAGAATTCCATTAGAAAAGGATTCGATCAAACTGCCTTCAAATACGTGGAGCTGGGTCGCCGATTGGGAAATTGATTACAGCCTAAGGCACGGTGTCGATCAGTCGGGGTGGCAATATGCAATAGATTTTCCTGCGTCCTACCATCCCAGCAAACGGTTTAACGATTTTGTTAGAAGACGGCGGTGGAAGAGAGTTTGCCGTTATACAGTAATTGGTCCCTGGATTCAAGTTTCTGGGGCTAAATTGGTTGACCTCGCAATTCGCCTGAATGATGAATGTGAATGGGAAGTATTGGGTGTTTGCCAAGATGGAGAAGGGGTCATCAGATGTGGAATTACACCAGAAAAGCTTAGTGGAACGCACTGGCAATCTGTTGCAAGTCAAAAACCTTTGGTACGTAAAGCAGTTTCTCTGACGTGACTGTGTAAAGTATGTTGGATTTTTGAATTTAGATCAGTATATCTGGTTGGTTCGGCCAGAACCTATGGGGTGTTGGGAAGGATGGTTTTGCTTACATTTGTTATTTACTTCCAAATTGGCAAATGCTTGATAGACCGGAAGCTACACCCCTGAAAATTATTCGAGTTGGACCTAGTGGGATTTGGGCACTCGGAACTAACAATGTTCTTTACAGGAGAACTGATGTTTTGCCCATTTTCCCTGAAGGGAAAGAATGGGCAAAAGTTTGTGAAGGCGTTACACACGTAAGCCCGAGCCGATTGTTATTGAATTCAGATTTCTTAATTTGGTTTGAAATATTTAGGTGTCCTTAGGACCAGACGGAAGTGTTTGGGCTCTATTCAAGAAAGGAGAAGTGTTTTCAAGCACATTGGCTAAAAGAGCAGGCCTGAACCAGAATAACCCTCATGGAATTGGGTGGGAAATGGTTGCAGAAGGGCCGTGGTCTTACTTGACAATGGCTGGATCGATTATTCGAAATCGTTAATTGTGAACAACTTTTCTTATTCGATTTTTGGATTTGGTGCTCGCATTTGCCTTTCACTTTCACTACTATCGTGTTGGACGTTTCATCTCAGCGTTTCTTAATAACTTATTCAATTCAATATTTTAATTAAATTACATGGCTCCAAAATTGCTCATTCAACTCAAATGAATCGAAATTCATTTGCCAAGGATTACGTTTTTCCAATTTTAATCTTTTTGTCTGTATTTTAAATAAAAAGTTCACTGCACTAATATTTAAATTTCTGCTGAAACTCTGAAATCTGACGCTAGAATTTATTCATTCCTGTATTCGTAGATAACAGTACCTTAAATTATTAAGCATGCTCTGAAAATAGGATTCTGGTAATGAAATTATTCGTAGCAGTATCAATGAATCTAGAAGGAAGGCACGTAGTAATTTAATCTGCATTGTCTGTATTTAAAGATGAAAACAGTAACTAGAGAAAAGACAAATTTCATGTACTTGTATGTATATGCTCTTGGTCATCTTGGCCAAATTCTAGAATTTCAAAAAGCTCGAAACCAGATGGTTCGTTAGTCGTCCGCTTAATGATTAGCAGACATTGTAAGTCCAGCTTGGATACGATTCATTGGAATTTCAATCCGATCTTGGAACAACTGAACATTTTTGCCTTCCAACGAAGCTTTAATGTCCTTTAAAGTATCTTTTATACCTTTCAACTCGTACAGATTTCGATCTCCGGAGGATAATGTCTACAAAATAAATTAAAGATGAAAAATATAAACTACGATAAGATAAACCTGTAAATTGAGTCATGTGACAATATACCTTCACTTGCAACAGGACCGATGCCAATTTTGTAATAAGAGTCAATGCTTTAGTTCCTTGCACGGGAGTCCGATTCGGTTTGCCATTACAATTTGATACAATGAGAGCTGCTTCGTGCTGAGCATGTTCTTGTATTTGCTCAGGTATAACCATTTGATTGGTTCCATGATCAGGTGCAATCTTTAAATTCAATTTTATCAGAAGAAATTCATCATCCTTCTAAAGTAATAATTGATTTATTACCTCAAGACAGTATTGTTGAACTCCATCCAGATAAATAGCCATTTCATTATTCATTGAACTCAAATCGACGACCACTTTTGCATAGCGACAACGGAAATCAGTATTGAAGACTTTCCCATAAGATCTCATCTTTTCAGCTTCCACGTTCAGTTCCTTGAGTTGCATTATTTTGTCTCTCTTGGCCTTCAACAATTTTGAAAGACGAACCTAAGGAGTAACAAACAGTTAGGTTATGCGCACGCAGTATGAAACCTACAATACACTTGCAAGCATGAGATGATTAAATGTGCAACTAACAATCATGTCCAACAGCCGAATTGGGAATCCTCCCAACATTCCATCAACTGGAAACGGAGATTTCGGAAACCCAGTATTTTCATCTGTCCCAAGGTTAGAATTCTGAAACTTGAACTGTCCCCCAGCAAATGCCCCAAAACTTCGCCTTGGTATTTTCAGAGCAAAACTAGACGTCGAAACGGTCTCAGGAGTCTCATTAGACTGAAGCAAATAAAAAAGAATAGTCAAAATTATATTTTAAGCCATTTCAGTAAAATCGAATAAAATAATTACCAAAACTTCATAATCAGGGATTGAGTGAGTTCCAATCCCAGGTCGATCGAAAGTGATACGGTATGTATTGTTGGAAGTATCGACCGCCTCTATAGTGCCTGCAATCAAATGTTAGGACAATATGTGAGTCAATGTTCTTCAGTTGAAGGAAAAATTAATTCAGACACAGTAAACCAAAAGCTCACCAGTAAAAAGTCCATCTTGTGGACGTCTGAGACGTGACGTCACTTTAGTCCCGATAACCAACTGCAGTGGAATCTCATCAGGCAATTCCTTGTAGTTAAAATCTGTCATTTTCCTCTGTTGAATCATTCGAATTTTTTGTCTCCGGCGAGCTAGTTCTTCTCTTTCCTCGTCAAAAAACGCAGATGAGCACCGCCGAGGTTTTCCCATAATACGTCGAATCTTTGTCCATTCGACACGTGTTAATTTCCTCGCCTTCAGCTGAGGGAATGATTCCCTGAAGCAAATTTGGAAGTCATTCTCTCCCTCGAACAAAACTCTGTTAAAAATATTGTGTTTGCTAATACTCATGTAGAAACATAAGGTAATATATATGCGATTAATTAGAGTACACATTCACGAATAAAGCCAAAATAATTAATGCATACTTGTCGATGTTAGAATAGAACCACTCGTAGCAAACCCATTTGTGAGCCTGTTGAGGAGAAAAATAGAAACAGTGAGTATGATGGGAATTCAATTAGCCCTGTTCATCAAAATTTAAGTTCAAAATGTTACCTTTGGCAACTTCAGCAAATTCCGGAGACGCAGACTAATCTCTTGTGCACTTTTCTTATCCATAGATGGTTTAGCATTAACTTCCATCATGTCATTTGGTATTTCTATCATATTCTCAGAAAATGATTCACTCAAAGAATTTCTTCGCCGTTCCTTTGCTGATGAACTGACAAGGTCCTACAATATAAGGGATGAGAGGATAAACTTAATTCTAAGCACAGATCAAGAAACTGTACTATTTCTGGTGGTATCACTTACAAAATCAAGATCGTCATCCTGATATTCTCGCTCTCGTCGATATTCTCGTCTTTCTTGTTCCCTTGCAAGTCTGTCCTTTTCTTTTTTCATTCGAATCTTGTCCTCCCTGGAAGGACCTTCGATTGGAACAGACAAAAACAACTCTGAATCCCTTTCTTTCTTGATTTTTGGCATTTCTTTTAGGGCTTCCGGCACATAGATTCCAGCCGCCAAGGAGTGCTGGTAACGATCTGATTTTCCTGTGGATTCGTTCTTTCCAACCGATTTCTGGAGATCTTGCCTACCGCTTGGTGTGAAACTTCCTTTTGGTGTACTACTTGACATACCTGTGTTCATTAAGGTTCGTAGGTTAGATAAGAGCCAATTTAACATGACTTGGATTTTTCAGCAAGTTGCTAAAAGTATTCCAAGGCTAATAATAACACAATAAATATTACAGACTTTAAGGAAATACCTTTATAAGACTCGCGGGACCCTTTGGCAGGGGTCTGTTTTGTTGCCTTCGGAGTTTCCACCTTCTTGGTTGGTGTTGCAATTGCCGTATAGTCAACACTTCGCTTTCTTGGTGTTTCTTGCTTCACTTGGACTTGTCGTCCAGAAACTCCAGCTTTTCCTTGTTTAGGCTTCACCAAAGACGATAAGGCTTGGGCCATTTCAACAGCTGTTGGCCGATTGCTTCCCTCCGAAAGACTTGTCTTAGCTTTTGCAGAAGAACCTTGAGCTTCCGTTTGAAGAAAGTCTCCAGAATCATATTCTCCTTCATCTACTTCGACAGGCTCCTGTTTCACCTTCACTGGTGTACCTTTTCGAGCTTGCTTCCATGATGCATCATCAGTAATGTTATCACCATCGAAGTAAAATCTGTTTCGCTTAATTTGTCTGGCGGGCTGTAAAAATATTAATCCTCCTAAATCAACTGGAATATTAATTACTAACAAGTTCCTGCATTTAGAAAAATTTTGAACTGAGCTATCATATTTCTAAAATTCGCCAAATCCGTTTTCAGAAAATCAATCAGAAATCCCGTACTGGGAATATAAAGTACTTAATTATATTTACAACTTACCATGCCACGACGATTAAGCGTCACTTGGGAATCTTCAGTGCCTCCAGCTCCAGTTCCAGCATCCAAATCTGATGTCCCACTGACATTTTTATCAACGCCTGGTGCGGTAGATTCCGCAGCTGGAGTTACCGGAGCACCCTCTGACTCCGGCATCATTTTTAATTTCGCTTTTGTCACCATCCCAGCTCTTGAAGGAGATGACAAGACCCCATCTGATGCATTGCGTTTTCCTGGTGTTGACACTGGAGAACGTGAAGTTTTTGCTCCAGTATCTCCAGGCCCAGAAATCGTCCTCCTGGGAGATTCCGGTGAACCACTTTGGCTGCTAACGACTCCACGACCTGACGAGCGACGCTCCATCCTTTCAAACTCCTGAGCTGAATAATCTAATCAGTTGTCGTATTGAGCACAATCCCGGTTTCTAACATTCCAGAAATGATAGAATTTTATGGAATTCTGAAATGAGTTTGAGTTCAAAATCCGTGTGTTTCAAAGACGCCTTGATTCATCTAATTTACCCATTGAGATGCGNTAACATTCCAGAAATGATGGAATTTTATGGAATTCTGAAATGAGTTTGAGTTCAAAATCCGTGTGTTTCAAAGACGCCTTGATTCATCTAATTTACCCATTGAGATTCGCATTTCTATGAATTCCTACTCCGGGGAAATTGAGACATACCTTTAATGCATGCGAGAACATACAACGTATTTGGATTGTGTATAAATAAACATAAAATATGTATAAATTGACCAAGAACGTTAAACTCCATGTTAAAAAATGAACCTGAAGGTGAAGGAATACTTTTTAATTAATTAATATGTCTTAAGTACTTAAAATTATACTGTAATAGTATCAGCCAGCAAGTTAGTCGTTAAAAAGGATGGCTAATAAACTACGATACATTCTTGAAGCTTTATAGTACGCGATATATCATGCATAATCTCACTAATATCTTGTCTGCAAAAAAATTTAATTGAACATGATTTGCAATTCAGCACATTTCTTTTGCTGCAGTTAGTTAAAGTGACGATTTCAGCCCTAAGCGGACAAAGAATTCCATAATGTCAAGCCGGTTCCAACCAATATGGACAAAATCAAGTCACGCGTGCATTAATAGTTTGATGAAATTACTTTTTTGTTTAGCCGAGTTGGTTAGAGATGGTAAGTGGTAAGAGAGGTTTGTGCTGTTTACTTTGAAAGCAATATTATATCAAGACAATATTAAACTCTAATATTTGACAAAGAGAATCTTATTCACCTAAGCTAAAAAAATATGTCAGGGTGAGGAGTTAAGTAAAATACACCTTCATGGTATATTTCTCCTCCCGAGAATTTGAATTGTTATTTTCTTAAAATATACATGCCCTGGCCTATTACAAGCAAATCCTCCAAACTAGCTGCTAATGCTTATATTTGTTTTTAAGTAATAATATTTTAATGAATTAGTACCCAAGTATATGAGAAGGATTGCACATTAGATTTAATTCGTCAACTTTACTTTAAAGCATGTTTAAACGAGGAGTACGTAAATGATTGTTAGAATGAAGTGAGCTGGAGGGAAAAGGGGTTAATGAAGTCCTTCAATGTTTACATGCATGCAGGAGCAAATATCAAGTGAATTTACTTGGTTTGCGAGCTAATGCTGCTAAGTGGGGCCAAGAAAGAGCAGAAGATCCCTGAGCCCAGTTGGACACGTACCCATCAGCGTCGCATATTCCATGAAAGGATAGATTTTCATTGTCCTGTCTCGGCAAGACCAACATTTGGCATAAGTTCTAAGGTCTGGGGGAAAGGGCTACTCATTCATTGAATTGACACAATCTAAATCACTACTCAACAATAAACCAACAACCAGTAGTAATATTTCCTTCCTTCCGTTTCCCAGCATCGCCAACCTTAGCTGTACGTATTTTCCTGCCCTCCTGAGAATTATTCTCATTTTGTTTCTTTCCAAGAAACTCTTCATTTCTCCTACAAGTCTAGTCTAGATGACTTGTGTGCTTAAAGAATAATAATAAATACAGTCATTGCATGAATAAATAAATTTTGAGGTTTTCCGACGGAACTGTGAGTGATTAGTGGAACTTGAGTTGAATAAGTGTTGCCACTTATGTAAATTTTAATTGTTGAGGGCAAAAAGTGTAAAAATTGTAAATATGACTTAAATGAGTGAGGTGTTCAAGTGCTCAAACTGCAGTAGAAAAATATATCATTAGTAGTTTTTGTTTATCTGATTCTGATTATCATTTAGGGTTATAGGAGACAGCGTCTTTGGTTGGAGAAGTGAACCATACACGCGTCGCGTTCTGATATTCTCATTCATAAATCACAGACTCAACTAGACATCCACAGTGTAGTGCATCAAGTGTATAATTTTGTACAGTAGGGTATATCAAATTAACGAGTTTTCAAATTAGCTATCATTTTTGGAACAGGCCCTTGATTTTTCATCCTCTCCAATTGCTAAATACCTTTTGATTATAGTAGATCAAAATAATAATCGCAGGTTGTTTTCTTGCACTTGACCCAACTCAACCCCTTCAATTAAGTTTCTATTGCGGTCTGGAGTTTGTAGTTGTCAGATAAGTGAAATAAATAGAAGGGAGTACTCTTGGCTGAAATGGAGCGGTCAGTGGTTGTGCGGTTCATGACAGTGGTCATTATTGGAATTGGGACCTTGATTCCATCGACTTTGACACAAATTGGGGGAGGAAACAGATGTAAGTGACCCTAATATCTAGTCCTTGTACTCTCCAAACATTTCCTTGCATTTCTTTCTTTTTTATATCAGAACTCAGTTCATCCTCCAAAACTTGCACGATATCTTATTTCGGGATATGCTTCCATCATTTCAGATTGCAGCTTAACACTTCGTTTCTCTCTCAAAGTGCCCATTCGTTAGACTTGAATCATATCAAAGTGTGCTTGTCTTGTTTCTGGGCTAGGTTTTAAATTAAAGATCATTTCAATTGCGATTGCTTTTGGCCATGGTCATCTTAAGATGAATTTACAAAAGTATTGCAATAAAGTCAGGGAAAAGCATAATTTGCACTATCCTCACAAGCTGTTTAGTTTTATTCGGTCTTAGGATAAGGGCTGTATTCAAATTTACAAATCGAAATAAGCTTGCGTAACTTTGAGTGTGTGTTTGCCCAGGAATCTAAGAAAAGTAGGACTCCTTCATTGACTTGTCAAGTTTGTGTACCCGACGCAAATTTTTGCCGATGCAAGCGAAAGTTAAATGAACTTTTGATTTTTAAGATTACACATTTCATTCATGAATTGAAAATATACTCTTTTAGAGCTTGTGGGATTTAAATGAATGAAATTAACCTCGGACTAACTTATCTCGAATGAGTAGACATCAGCATCAGAAATACCCTGAGTTCAATCTTTCGTAGCACACTTGTAGTAAAAGATAAGTGTTAATCCTCGACCGACTTGACCAGAAATGGTTGATTGCATAATTTGTACCTCAGACTATTGCATTTTTTAAAAAAATCATGATAAAATGTCTTATTTGCATCATTTATTCCTGGCTACCCAAGATTAACTCGAAATATCTATTACAGATTTAGTAGATCTGAACCTGTTAAGTGAATTTGCAAAACAGAAGGAGCTGGAATCATCCAATTCGTAATCAAAGGAAGGTCTTTGTGAACACTAAATGAAAATTAATTAATGAGACCGTTTGAGTAAACACTCAACTTTATCCCTATCTTTCAAGCTGTATCAGCTCCAGACGTAGATTGACATGCTTCAATAACTTAGATTCAAAACCTGAACATTGAACATCACCAAGTTTGCTTCTCTGCATTTGCCCAGTATTTTATTTATTAAGCATTTTTACTACTTCTTAAAGAGGAAACAGCCAGCGCCTATCTTCTGTCTCTTGTCGAGACAACATACGTCTGTCAACAACAACGCTGTGAACTTGCTTTTTTTAAATGTCTCCTTGTGGGAATTGGACTCGACTCGGATCAAGTTACACAATGTTTACCTCAATTTTCATGACAGATTTTAATTTAATAAGTTTTGCCACATCTTTCTCTTCATCACTGAATAGCGCACAGGAAAATAACTATTTTTTATAATTGGTGTTTCTTCAATTTATATTTAATTTAATTTAAACCTTATGTTCAATTGAGAAGAATCGAAGAGAGAAGAAGAATTTCGAGTTTTGTTAACCTCGAAATTAAGAAAAAGCAAGTGACTCACTATAAGCAAGCAGCGAGTAGAGCAAGTCAGTCTAATAATTAGAAGTTACGTATTTTACATTTCCGAGATTTTAACCATTAACCATTACTCCAAGTAGCAATAGTCAAGTCAGGTCATACTATTATGATTGTCATTGTACTTTGAGTAAATCTTATTTGTAATCATAAGTCCCAGAAACATAATAATTAATTCAACACCACATGAAATTAAGTCACAGAAATTGTCGCACCTGACTGTGCCAATGATTCAGTTAGAGTGGCAAAACATTTTATATGTAAGTCACATTTTGCATTACATTTTTCACATGATAATTAATTTAAATTTTTTTTCGTGGCTAATGACTAATATCCCTGCTGGGCATTTTGGTGTTCATTGAAACGGGCATTCCAGGCCCGTGACAAACAGATCAAAACGCTTAATCTTACTTGAGAATCCAGCGTGAGTCATCCACAAACTTAACTGTTTTGCTACGTGATGTGGTGGAGTGTGAGTGGAATTCCATTCCATTCCTAGGTCTTGGTGGGCCCTGAATGAAACAACACGTAATTATGTGTTGAGGCCACAAAGCACGGTCATATCATTCTGGCAATCATAATTACACCTTTGTTACTCGGTTTACGTAATAATTGAGACGCGACAAATGAGAGTTTATTTATTGAGCAAAATATTAGTTGTCGAACAAATGATTCTTCAATTTGTTGACCATCATCGCATCGGGCTAGATCAAATTGCCTTGAATATAAAACTGCGTTTTGTTTTAACAAAATGATAAATAATATAAATGCTTTACTGCTTGATTGTGCAGGTATAAATGTTAAGGTCAGCTGAGAAAATTTCCCATAAACTTGAAATGATTAGCACGTCAACATTTTCACAGACTACGTTTATTTCAAAGCATTCACATTCATTCCTGTCATACATTTGCCCTGTATAGCTACTACTACCGCTCTGGCTCAAAGCATCATTAGGAAATATCATCCTACCTGGCCTGGCCTGACCTCGTGGCAGTCTTGCAAATTGTAATAATTATACTTACAATTACCCTGGAAAATTACATTTAAAAATACGAACGAATAGTGAATTCAGAATCACTGCTTACTTGAATTGCATAGAAAACGTAGAATGAAACGCTATGAATCACACACATTTTAATATGTGTACGCTATTTCTTTTTCTATTTGTATAATTTTAACTGCGTCGACCCGTAAAGCAATTATTAATGTTGTCGCCTGCATACTTTTCCATGGCATGTTAAGAGATAGTTTAGCAGTATTTTTCTTTAGGAACTGAATTTCCCTTTACCGTAAAACGTTGAATTTCCTTATTGCGTTGAAGGATGCGTGTCATTCACATGTGAGGGATGACACATTAGATGCATTCTGCATATCGGGCATACAAGAATCATGACAAATGCTTTTGACACTTTCTTTTCCCATCAATTGTTTTATGAGTATTTTAGATTTGTCATTTCCTGTGGTATTCCCTCTCTACATCTTAGTTAACAATAATGACCCACCCTTTCTTATTGTTTAGGTCAATATTTATTTGAGAACGAGCTATTTGAATTTTTCCTAATTATGTTATTCTTGAACAAGCGTAGTTGCCGAAAATGTTCATCTCAGGCAAACTCTAAAAAGAAATATGTGTTTCTTTTTGAATTATTCTATGAGGCTACGCAATAATTAAGAAATTGAAACTTCACCTTGAATTTGTCTCATTCTTTTATTCATATCCACGTTTTTTCTTTGCTAGATCGTTTGTGCGTACCGGACGTCTTCACCCCTCTTTGTCAACAAATGGTGAGCGACACGAGTTCACAAGGAGGTCGCCTAGATTGTATCCCCGGCAATGATAAGTAAGCCTATAAAACTACTACCCACGCCATTATAATTGACTCTGTCTTAAAAGTGTGATTAGACATGAGTGAGCAGAACTAAAATCCAGCTCTTAATTTAATTGAGATGAATTAATCAAACAAAAACTTTATCCTTGGACCCTACTCTAAATCCCTGTCCAGAATAATCAGATCTAAAATTGAAATCTTGACAGGTTATGGACAAAAAATTATGCATACATCTTTGATGCATTAATGCTAAAAACTATTGTAATTGAAAGGACGAGTGACGAGGAGTGGCTACTAAATGATTATGGTGACTGGCACATTTCAATGCCCGTAAGGTCTTTTTCAGGTCATAGTTTTTGTACATTTCATATTCTCTTCCAGAAGTTTCAACAGATTCAAACAAGGGAAAATTTCAAGTAAAGTTTTTGTAAACAAAAGAAGATTCTGCGTATATGCTATAGACAGACGGTAGTCTTGAGTAACATTTTACCACCCTTCGTGCATTGGAATGTTGTCGCACTTATGTAACCTTGACCAATCCTTTATGTTTGACAAGCCTTAAAAACTTCGACTGACACGTCGGACTGAATGAAAGTGAAAAGACACAAGAGAAGATAATCTCATAAATCATGTATTATCCTGAAGTCCCGCCGACGCCACTTTTCTTGTCCGCTTTCCTCCTCTGTGTGTCACTTCATCCTTCGAGGATGACAAAAAACTTTAGTAATTAGATTACATGGCTTGACCCATTGAATAATTTCTGCGAAATAGTTAGGAAAAAATGCTCCTATGAAGGTGATTTCCTCAATTCCCTGTAAAATTGCGACTGCTCATTCAGCGAAGGAAGGTTATTTAGTATGACTAATTTTATTTTGAGAGATTCTTGAATAATTATGAACTTATGTATTAAGATTTAAGGAGTTCTAAACATGTATTTACTAATTTCTTATATGATTGAACAGAATCGACTGCATTGGTCGTGTTGCCCGTGGGGAAGCTGATCTTGTGATTTTAGAGCCTGAAGAGATATACGTAGCCCATCAATTTTTCCACGATGCATTTTTTGTGCTGACTGAAATTAGAACAACTTCTCGTCAAGCTGGTAAGTCTTCTCTCTCTCCAGTTTCACGTAAACAACAATAATTGTATTATTCTGAGCTGAAATAAAAGTGGCATAACCCCTACGTAAGGATTTGCGTATCTAATTAGGAGGGATTACAAGGAAATTCATAAAGCTTAAATAAATCATCTTGTAAAAAATTTAATGCCTGAGGAAAATGAAAAATTGAGCATATTATGCAAGTGAGGCATGCCCATAATAAAATTGAAACGATGTGCGCGGAAATAAGAAAAGCGGGCAAAAAATGGATTAGTTTGAAGTTACCTGTGTGAATTGGCGTGAAGAATTCCTCACCGTATACTAATTTCCACATAGCAAAGCAACCACTCTCAGCAATCCCATCAAAATTGAAATGAATGATATCTTGTCCAGATCAGTAATAATTGAAAGTGCTATCAAAGACCTTGAACTTGATGGTTCATCAAAGTATCTTCCCAGCTTGTTTCGTTTGATTAAGTCGAGCCTGTTTAACTAGGGCAAGAAATTCCTTACAACAATCAACCACTTCGTTCGACTCATCCTGCCGTTCCTCTGATCCAATGCTTGTGGAATGCATTTCAATTATTTAATCCTTTGTTGCTCTTCGCTTTTAAAGCTTTTTTTTTGTCAACTTCTCTCTTTGTTCCGATTAATAATTGATCGCATTTGTAGGATTAAATTAAATAGCTCCAGGTGTGGTAGCGTAATCAGCGTAAAAGATCAATTTGTCATACTCAAATTTGACTGACCAACATTCCAGCATTTCATTAGCACAGACGGCTAATGCATCATCACGCCATAATTCAATTCTACAGTACACTTATCTAGTAAAGCAAAGCTGAACAGCAAAAACAGGGTGGCCATTTTCCATATAGTACAACACTAAAAGATTCAGCAAATGTGGAATCTTACTTGTCGAGGGCGTAAATGTTTCTTACATAAAGTAGCTTAAAGTCCTTGTGTTGGGTTAGTAAGTCAACAATTCGACTTCCTAGAACGCACGTGAGTGCCTGCACGATGCTTATCTTCACGCGCTTAAACCTTTAGCTAGGGTCAGCTCCTCGTATTGAAGACAATTTCAAAATTTGAAGTGAGTTGACAAAATGAAGTCGGAATTTGCTAAAAAAATACAAAATAAACCCTTCCTCAAATGCCTACGCTACGTGATCCTTTGCCACGTCTATTGAGTCAGTCTTGCGACAATGACAACCTTAGCAAAGCACAGGAGTGAGCTCAACGCTATGCGAAAGAAAAGAGATAACGCAATTGCCACGCTATTTTTTGTACACTACATCATTTTGTGCGTCCTTTTCTTCAAGTTTTTCCTGCACCTGGTGTTCCTCACGGATCACAGCGAGCAAACAAACAAGTACAATTATTTATTGAAGCAAAAAATAATGAAATAAATTATATTAAAGTAGGTGAGGATAGAGGATTCCATGAATGCGTTCAATAAAAAATTGTGCGAATAAAAAGACAGTGGCTGGCTGCCTAGTCCTCCTCCCTAGGCCATGAAGGGGAGGGTAGTAATAATTATTGGACATAATGGAATAATCACAAATGATCCTTGTGCACTCTTTTGTTTGCGTACGATTAAATATTCGATGTGTGTTTTTTTCATTCTTCTTCAGGGTCATTTCGGTATGAGCCCGTGGCGGTGATTCGGAACAGTGCCCAGATTAAATCGCTGAATGATCTGAGAGGGAAAAAGTCATGTCACACGGCCTTTGGAAGAACTTCTGGGTGGGAAGTCCCAATATCAAGGCTCCTGGAAAAATCCGTTATGATCAAATATTGTGGTCCAGAATTGACAACTATTGAAAGAGAAATATCTGCTGCACATGACTTTTTTGGCCCAGCTTGTGCACCCGGGTCGTGGGTACCGGACAAAGATACGGACCGTGAGCTAAGTAAGTTTTCACGCGTAGAATTTGATACGTTCAGACTAAAATTGAATTTTTGTATAACTAGTCAGCTTCCATGCCTGTACATTCCGTGAAAACTTGAAAAAACAACAATACTTACTATTAGTTTGTATATATTAATTATTAAGCTTTACATTTTTCTTTTTTTCAGAGGACAAGTACTCACAGTTATGTTCCCTTTGTGAAAACCCTCGGGAATGTCAGGAGAGTGACAAATATGCTGGATTTAGAGGCTCACTGAGGTGTCTGACTGAGAATGGGGGAGACGTAGCATGGACTCGTCTGGAAACAGTTTACCAATTCTTCAGTGGACAACCTCAAACTCTACAAAGTCCTGTACAGCAACTTCCGAATAATCCCAATGCACCATCCCAGCAGGCTCAGTCACAAAATAATGGTCCAACTACTAGTGCTTCAGAATATTCATTTCTTTGTCCGGATGGTTCAAGTGTTCCAGTGACCACACAAACTCCTTGCACTTGGGCTGGTCGACCGTGGAAAGCTTTCCTTGCTTCCAATCGTTTTCTGGCTCCAGGAATTTTAGCAGACCTCCAGCAACAAGTCTCATTGCATCGGACAGTTGGAAATTCCTTATTGGGATCTCCCGGTGCGCTCCCGCAATTGGCCTGGGTCGTCGATGTCCTGGAAATTGCACCAACAGAGATTGAATTCCATATCCCATTGGCCGTGGCTCCGACCGTTACACCTCTAAACTACTTGGACAGAGGAAACTACACAATTACAATTGAAAAACCTTCTTGTCCCAACAGACGAGTCACACGATTTTGTGTTCGAAGTGATGCTGAAAAGTCAAAATGCATGGGATTCCGGATGGCATCGGTAATATTAATATTGATTGTTTAAGAAATAGTAAATCTAAAAGCTAGCAGTGAATTAAAGTTGAAATAAGAAATGCTACAAGATATTTACGATATCTTCTCTATGCACCATTTAGGTGGGAAGACGGATAACTCCATATTTTGACTGTGTGCTCGGGACTGACAGACAAGATTGTATGTTGAAGATCAGGACTGGACAAGCGGATGTCATGAGCGTCGATCCAAAGGAAGCTTATTCTGCATCGAGGTACGAAGATATTATTTAAAAAACATGATTGATATCTCTTTGGTCTGATAAATATTATATTTGGTTTTAGAAAGTTACGTCTGACTCCAGTTTTGTCCGAGGCGGAAAGATTTGGCGACGAAGACCAAGACACTGCTCGTTACACAGTTGCAGTTGTAAGAGCTGATTCCGGGATTCAGAGTATTGCTGATCTACGAGGAAAACGTTCTTGTCATGGCTCAGTGACTAGTTTGAGCGGGTGGAACATTCCATTGATTGTCCTCAGAGATGCTGGTCTCATTTACCCATTCGATTGTCAGTTTGGAAGAGCCTTGACGGCTTTTTTCTCTGGGAGCTGTGTGCCTGGAGCGCGGGATCCGGATCTGAATCTTCCGGAATCACTCTGCTCCCTTTGTGTTGGCACGAATTTAGGTTCGTTCACTTCCCGGTCTTTTCACTTTTCTCCATCCTCTTTTCTACTTTCATCTTTCTTTACTCCTACTATTTCATTCTTTCCGAAATGGAAGATTCGTAAATCTTTTTTTTTACTCCTTTAGATGCTCCGGTTGCTCTTGTGAATCCTGACAGCATTTGTGCTAACAATGAATTGGAAGGATTTTATGGGGACCTTGGAGCTTTCAGGTGTTTGCCTGCTTTAGCAGCTGATGTTGCCTTCGTCGATCATCTCACCCCTCTACTTAATACAGGTCAATAATTGAATCACTAATTTTATTGGAAATCAAACCATTATTGAAAGATCTAAACTTTTAACACTTTCATTGCATCTTTAGATGGCCTAGCAAATGCCACTTGGGCCGCTGGATTGCTATCTCAGCATTTCCGTCTCGTTTGTCCTTACGGTACAATTTTATATTGTTAAATGGTTAAATTCAGATACACCTTACTGATCGAATCCTACAATTTCGTATGCATTCAAAATCCTAGGACCTACACGTGCCATCACGGAATTTCGTCAGTGTCATTGGGGTCGAATCCCAGCTGACAAAGTGATTACAAGCGAAGACAAAGACTACGTTCAACGGGAGGATATCCGCCTCTCACTTCTAAAAGCTTCCCAAACTTTCCATACAGAACAAACTGTCTTGAGACTTTTTGGACCTTACTATGGCATTCCAAATCTTCTTTTCAAAGTAAGCTACTAAGCATTCGTATTCTCTGGAAAACAATACAACTTTCCAAATTAAAGGTTCAAGTAATTTTACGAACAATATTTTCTCAACAGGATATCTCATTGGGATTGGTTCCGCTTTCTGATGGTGGAGTAGACAATGACAATGCTCGAACGTATCGATCAATATGGACGATTCGTCAACTCCAACAAAGACGTCGTGTATGACCAACAGTATGGAACAAGAATTTTGCGTGATATAGACAATTGTAATAGTTCTGGAACTGTTGCCAAAATAGTTATTTCAAAATTGTCAATTCTGATGTTTCTGCTTCTTCCTTTCAATCTAAAGAAAACTATTTTTGTCTTGCTAATTTACGCGCCGGTATGGACGGTCATCTGACTTAAAAAATCATTTTCTAACAATTTACCAGACAATTCCGTTAAAACTTAAAAATTTGACTTTGCAAAATCTCTAACCTACAGTAATAACGGAAAACTGACCTTAGTTAATTACTCATTATATTTTGTTTGTACTTTGCTAGGGACTAAATGTAGCGCTGCCTTCGATTTTTTTTCGAATTTTGTTGACCATTTAACATTTAACCCAAGGATGAATGTCTATCTGTATTTGTGTACTAATTTTGAAATTTGTAACATTGATATGTAAATAATATCCATTCATTGATTGTTGTGAATTATTTTATTGATTTTGGAATATAATACTCTGTGTCTGCCTTCACTCAGGCTGTTCACCCTTTATAATTCAAAACCAGACACAATCGCCACATTAGGCAAAGTCGTAAAAACTTATTTGTGAGTTGACAAGAAATTGTGAAATTCTTCACGAAACTCGTCGGAGATTGCAACTGCAACAATTTCAAGTTTGGTTCATGCTTAGCCCTAGAGAATATTACAAAGTCCTGTTTCCATGCAGGAAACCCGGGTATTACGATGAGAATAACGGCCCAGTTTGACTTTGAGACTCCTTGGTTGGATTCGGTTTTGTTCTGAAGAGCTTAGCTGATGTCAGCATTTAAGAACCATTCATGTTTATGATTATGTTATTTTATCTTATGCTTCCTCATCTTCAACTTTATTCCTTTCCCTGGTTCTTTCGCCTTATGACTCACTCTTTCGTCACATTCTGCTCATTCTCAAACTTTAAAACAAAACAAAACAGAAAAACCCAAAGGCAATATGTGAGTCGACAGACTTTCTATCTTTGATATTGGAGAGCACGTATTGAGTTTAAAATCTTCAAGACAAGCCAAGCCAGATTGAGATCAACTCCTAAAAACTCAAGTGAACAGTCAACGAAGAAGGTGAGGGAAGAAGTGTGTTTATCTCATTTTTCTTTTCATCATCATCATTACGAATGAGACTCATAGATTTAGGACTTTCTCATCATTTCATTTTGAGTCACACAAGGAGAATGTGCTTCAGCTTCAGCATCGTGCCTTGACATCCAATGCAATAGCAATAGGAGAAAATCTTCAAGACAAAAGAACGAAGAAAAAAACGTCTCACAATAAAATTTTCGCTCAGATTGCATTCTTTTCCAGACTGCTCTACTTTCACTTCTCTCACCAAAAAAGTAAAGGAAGAGAGAAAGCAGAAAATTCCAGATGAAAATAGAAAGTGCAAACAAAGGAAAATATTTTCCTTCCGGCGTTGAGCTGAACAACAAGAGGGAGGACCTTAATAGCCGTCCAAGCGCATAAGAACATAAATCTAATAGACATCAAAGGGTTCTAAGGCCCAGGGAGCAACAAAACCGTGGGCATCAAAGCATGACAAGGCAAAAACCTAGACTTTGCTTATTAACGGTTGTGTTAGAATTATTAAACGTGGGTTAAAGGTGTCTGCGACAAAATCATCTTTGGGAAATCTAGTAATGAGTTCGCTCTAATTTAGTACTTCAAAAAATTGACGAGGAGTCCAGAAAGTGTAATGTTCAAAGAAGGCAGAGGCAATTCCCAATTCCAAGCATCAACTTTCTTTTCCAACGTGCGTTTAGGTTGTGGTATTCGGAATTGAGTCCTCTTCTCTCAGATATTCCATGAACTACACAAGCAAGGGTTTTCCCATGTGACCTAAATGGATGAAATTATGTTGCGGGACATAAAGCAGACACTTGGGTGATTATCAGCCTCTGCTTCTCCATTTGTCTCTTTCTCCACAAACCATTTTTCTTTTCCCCCACACCTTATTTACTCCCAAACCAAAGCAAAACATGTTTTTGCTTTTCTTATTCATTTATCTTTCCACTGGGCTAAGATTCCTGAGTAAGCCAACATGGAATGCATTCATGCCTCAAGTTCTTCAGTCGTAGAATCGTAGAATGCACTAATAACTAATTAGATTCATTCCAGCTCTCTTAGTACGTCATACATTCGAAATGGTTGTTCAACCTCATTTCACGGTTCCCTTGTCTTACATGAAATTGCATTTACTTTTACTGCGTCAGAGTTTTTACTAAATAATTCTACTACAGTCTTATAAAACGGGAGTATTAAGAACCAGTGCATTTCACTAACAAAACTTTTTCTTGTAAAAGGGAATTTCGGAGATGCACTGAACTATTATGCTCGAAATAATCCGTACCCTACATGAAATGCATGCAAATGAAAAATAAAGTGAATAACGGGAAGCATACGGGAAGTGCAGAGTTATGTACCTGGTTTTGCATTGTAGTAGACGATTGTGGTGAACGACATTTTTTCCTTTCCTATTAAATAGGACAAATCAGAAAAATAACACTTTTCATATGATGGACTGGTGTGTGCAGATTGAACAATGTGTCTAGTAAACGAAAGTGAAGGGAGTACAGAGAGAAAGCAAGAAAAGTCACTTAGATTTACAGATTTTAAATTCCTTTAGTAAGGTTTTAATTCTAAATGGATTGAAAGGTTAGTTCAGTTGAGTTTTATACAGATTTGCTCTTTCGGTTTGAACAAGGAGGTTTCACTGCTAAGGTGATTCGTGTATTATAATACACCAATCTCCTAATAGTGAAATCTCCTTGGGTTTGAAATTAAAACTGATATGTAGAAGAAAAATAGAACAGCAAAGTTTTTAGAATTTTTATTTAAATTGGTTTCATATGCAAGTGCAACGAAGCTTTGTTAAGAGGAAGAGAAAGTTTGAATTTGAAATGTGCGTAATTCAAGGAAGGTTGAGCCGAGTGCATGAACACATGTGGAAGCAAGGGCTGACAACCCACGCTCATCGACGTCCCCTTTGTTTGTGTATTCAGAGCGCGGAAATTATGCAAAAATTTCTATTCAAAGAACGTAAAAAGTGTGGTCAGCCATAAATTCTGGAGGAGACGTCAAGACAACCGTGAAGAATGAGTGGTGCTCATCCCTCCCTCCAACTCTTTCCGTTCTTTCCAAAGAAACTGAGCCCTACAGGATACGTATGGCTTTCATTTTATGGAACCGAACAAGATCTAACCACTAAGCAGCCCAGCTCTTTTCTAATGTAATGGGATATTCCTCTCTGTCCTCATGGTTTTCAATATTTGCATTCATGCATTCTAGTTGTTGGCAAATCTCATTGTTGTAATTCTATTTTCAACCAGACTTCCATCCGAAATGTTTTTGTTCTCATTCACTTCGCCAGAACTAATTCGTGAGTGAATTGCATTGGATGCATTACAGTACAGGGTTGAATTCTAAGTTGTGAATAAATTTGACGACTGGATCCAACGGGTCAACATTATTCATTCCTTCTTACAAAGAAATTTCCCAACTAAATGCATGAATCTTTTTTAGACATCGCTTCGTTCAATATAGATCCATTCATCATATTCAAATGTTTACGATAGGTAGAGAAATTTTAAGAAAACTTGTGTGAAATAAAATTTAATACAAAATATAAATTAAGATTTTCAGACTAAAAACTTCGAAAAAAGTTAATATTAGCAGGTAAGGGGTAACTTTGAGGTAAGGTAGTCGAGAATCTGATTTTTGTAGTGATATTTCTTTTTTACTTCCGTCGAATCGGAGCGTGCACTAAAAATTTCACGAAGCAAAGCCTCAAACCATGTATGTTTAACGGACCATTAGGTGTTAATGGGAAGATGTAATGATCAAGGCAAGGCACAGAAGATTTTCGCTTGTGACTCCTGGCTGATGCATAGTGGTAGTAATTCCCATTTTCATTTCATTGACCATTAAGTAGTAATCGCGTTGAATCAAATAAGGGTTGAGGTAGGAAGAAACCTAAATTGCGTGGAAAATGTGAACATTGGATTGAATTACATTGAAGAGAAAGCCGACTTCTACACTCTCAAGGCACTGCACTTGTAAAAGCATAATCGTAATCGAATGAAAGAAAGTGAGATTAGTTTTCTCAAGTCACTATGCAGGAGTGTTTCTGTTCAGACGTTTACAAAAATCGAAGCAAAAGAAATCAGGAACGCTGTCATGTATAAAACTTTGGAATATGAATTTGTATGGAGTATATTCCAAAAATTTGCATACAGAAAATTCAGAGAGTGTTCAACAAATCGGTATTTTTTAATACAAGTTAATTTTTTAAAAGAAAGAAGGGGAGCATCTTGAGATTTCAAAAAAAGAATTCGACTATGGATAATTTCTAATTTTAATGTGCGTTAACTTAGTTTTAATATTTAATAAGTTCGTTTTCACTCTTGGAACATTTCCATACATGTTGAAGATATAAAGACAGGATAATTACGAGTACACGAAAGACTATGGATAATTTCTAATTTTAATGTGCGTTAACTTAGTTTTAATATTTAATAAGTTCGTTTTCACTCTTGGAACATTTCCATACATGTTGAAGATATAAAGGCAGGATAATTATGAGTATACGGACTAAATGACTCGGTTCCTTTTCTATTAGTCTATGATTGGAATGTTCTGAAGGTGAAGTGCGAAGTGATAGAATGTGAAGAAAGAATGCGGAGTGGAAGGAAAGTCTGTATTACTGTGAAAGTCAAAGAATCTAAGGGTCTTCTGGGGTTGATTTTCCATGTTTTTTCTTTCCTCCGACCGATCATGCAGTTGGGCATGGCTAAAGGAAAAATAGATTAAGCTAAGCATGAATGAGATAAAAACTTGTCTTGGTGAGAGTTGGTGTCAGCATATTTTCTCTTCAGACTCTTTCAGTTGTCATCCACTTTCTCACTCTTATGATCTCATCTGTCTCATCTCGTCATTTTGTTATCCTTCTCTTATTCCTTTGATAGGATGAAACTAGTTCATGCCCTATATCCACCACTAGTACATATAATCAAAGCACTGGCACGTATCTTGCGGGCACATATCCCATTTTATTTAAGATATCATTTGGCTTCTTTGCTTTGGTCGGAAAATTGTACAGGAAGAGATTTAGTCGACTATGCCGTTTTGTATGGTTCGATTGTTTTTTTGCAAAAATTGGCTCGGTTTCCTGTACCATCTCTCGAAAACTTGAGACTTTTGAGCTGCTGTCAAGCTAAATCAGTTGGGTGCTCAGTTTGGGAATTGAAGTTTAGTTAGGAGAAAGGAAATGTTTTTCTGAGACAATTGTGATGAACGGATTTCATTAGAAAAATCTAATTGTCAAGACCAGTAACTTTTAAGAGGACAGTTTAAGGTTAAATTAATGTTTTGTGTGTTCTCATTTTTCAAAGTGTAGAAGTACAAGCAATTGAGAAGTGCCATGCGGGCATTTACAGTTTGAGTGGCTGGCTGTGTGAGTGATTGAGGAGTCCTTGGACTAAGGTTGGAAACAAGTAACAGGTGTGGGAAACTGTAGTCGGAGATTAGAGCTCAAATGCATTGTTCCGTTTCATGTCAGGCGTCTTGCGTCTCAAAATCCATGAGTTATGAGCTCCAATTGCTTTTACCCGCCTGCCCGCCAAACTCATTCTCATTGCCCATGTAAGTTGGAGCTTTGTGGTAGAGAAAAGTCTTGTTTCCCGCTTCTCTTATGATAAATGAGACGGACGTGGTTTACCAAAATTTCTCACAAATTGGAACTCAAATACTCCTTAGCTTTTTTCAAGCTTATGGCACCCAAATCCATGTTGCCTAACCATAGACCATACTACTGCCCACAAAGGGTGACGCGGGATTACAAGATTATTAAATTACAATAGTTACGTGTAAGAACCAGGGGCAGTAATGGTAGCTAATTGTAAAATTAATTTGGGGTTGAGGTATAATTTTGGCTTTGGAAATTTGGACCACCCTGTATTGTCTATATATTTTTAGCTTAGTCAACCCTGACCAAGTTGGTTGTGTAACCAGGGCCAAAATCTGTTGGAGAGTGGAAAAAGAAATGAAAAAGTTTTTATCCTGTGTGTGTTTCAGTTCTTGAGAAATGAAGGAGAGAGATGGACACACAAAGCCGCGATAATCACCTGGAACCTTCCTTCCGTCCATTGGACCAGTCCATACTTTCTTTTTGCTTTCTCCATCTGCGGGTTTCTTCTTTCCTTCCTCTCTTGACCGCTCCGCTGGGCATTGAGCTCTTGGAAGTGGAAACACATTGACAGCATGGAACATAATTTTCTGCCAAACCCTGCCTTCCAAGTCCCACAGGGAACCTTCAAACTCAAAACCCTCACGAAAAACACAAACCAAAAGAAAACTCTTAAGAAACATTCAGCTTTCCCTTCTGGCAACCTTTGGGCAGGGTGATTCACAATTTCTAAAACTAGCAGTGGGTAGATTTGCTTTCCTCTCTAGCTTTAATTTTTTGCATTTGGGTGTGCCAGAATCGAATAAACTTAAAAACATACTTCTCTTCAAACTTTTGATTTGTCTCTCATTCTGTATGCTGCCTCGAGGAGATGTTCAACTGAGTCCTCCAAATTATATTATAAAACAAACAAGGGGGAAGCCAGACTGACAGTGATCATTAAAAATAAGAATAGAAGAAGAAAGAAAGAAAACAGGGGACGTTAATTGAGTTAGCTCTAGGGGATTAGGTCCACCACGTCACATAATGTTTTCTACAGAATCAGAGTCTTGTACTTGTTTACCAAATTTCAGCCGAGCCACCTGTTCTTCAATAATCTACTTAATTGGAAGCCCAACCTGGGTTAATTAATAGTAGTGTTCAAAATGGTTCACAAGAGACTGTACAATATCTATGCAAAATATAACTTTTGTTATATTAAGATCATACCGTCAGTGTCGTACTTTTCATAAACTCTTATTCTTCTTACATATAATACAAATTACGAAATAAAACCATACAACTTTTTCTGGTTTGAAGTAACTTGCATTGTAATATAAAACATTAAAATGTATTTACAAAAACATGTTTCTTCCATCTACTTAGATATTTGAAACAAAAATTAGAAGTAAAATAGTTGGTTCTAAAACAAACCCAATTCAACATTAACCGAGAGCAAGGGATGATAATCTTAAATGAAATCAACGATTTTTCAAAATTTTCAGTCCAAATTAATCCATCGCGTTCAAAAATTGCTGAACAACAGTTGAGCAAACTGGACGAAGGAGCACAAGGTAGTGAAAGCAATTGAAGACGGCCGTCGCCAACTTTGTAGTTCATNAATCAACGATTTTTCAAAATTTTCAGTCCAAATTAATCCATCGCGTTCAAAAATTGCTGAACAACAGTTGAGCAAACTGGACGAAGGAGCACAAGGTAGTGAAAGCAAATGAAGACGGCCGTCGCCAACTTTGTAGTTCATATAGATAGGATGAAACACGGACCCCTAGAAATACAAAAAAGGCACTCGAATAAAACCACTGAGAACTCTTGCCTTCTTACAATAGAGATTTCTAATGGGCGATTTGGCTTAAGGATCGAGCAATATTTTGTATTTTTAAGAACGACGGGTATAACAATAACTTATCAACTCAATTGCTTCCGTTTCCTGTCGGACTTCCATGGATTGCTAGAAAACTGATCATCCTACACCACACATCATTACTTCATTGTTAATTAGACTAGGCCCTAATCAAAACTCCCTTTTTTGCAAGATTTAATTTGAAAAATGCAAAACTAAGCTAGGGGTAACAAAATAAAAAAATATTTTTAGAACATTATGGTGTTAAGGAATTGAAGTGCTCTGGCATTGGAGGGGGAATCAATAATCGAAATACGAATCTATGTTAGGCAGGCGGGGCTAGACAATCCTAATAGTGAAAGGTTGGCCATTTGAGATAAATGGTAAAAGTGGAAGTCAAGGAGGAGAGAAAACATAATTATTTATGGGATAGGAGCACGGTCTTTTGACTTTTGGCTCTGGAACGGAATGTCCGTTTGAGAACATAATGTGAGTACCTATAGTACATACCATGAGAGCGGAGAAGTGTGTCTGGACCAGAGAGTCTTCTTGGAACCGGGTGAATCGTCAATGTCGTGGACTTATCATAGGCAGAGTATATGTACGCACGACACTTGATCTGAACGGGTGTCACATTCCCAGAAAGATCAAATTCTATCACGGACTGACTCCATTTTGTCAATGCAGAGTCAATTTCACTATTTCCCTCATGACTTCCTGTCTTTGTCCTAGTCTTTATCCCACTCGTTTCTTCGTCAACCTATTTTGGAGGTTAAAATTCAATCATGTAAGTGCTTTACAGTCATAAGGCTCAACACGTCATAAAATCAAAATATTCCCTTTTTTATTACACATCACACTCCAAAAACATCATTAGATTAAATCAAAATTCTCAACCCATAACATTAAATATTATGAATCGTTCATACGTGTATCGATGTAGGTTTTACGTTAGCCTATCTGGTTAAACTTTCTCCGGATATGTTATATTGAATAAACCTTTTTGCAGTTCTAAATTGTCAGGATCCTTCAACTTGGTATTATTGTATATTTGGTTGTCTTTTTTGGAATTATTGATCTGTCCAATTGGTTAGTAAATCCCTTCAACCGTAAGTACGAGCATAGGGTGGTTGAGTGAACGAAGGGTCAGTTGGGATTTGGATTGAGGAAGGATGTTAAATAATGAGAACTCACCTCTTCATCATTGATGTACCACGTCAAATTCGCGGGTGGCAGAGACGCAGGAGCTCGACAATGGGCTATGACTTGGTCTCCAGGGTTATATTCGGACCGTTCGACTTGAACGAACGGTCTGTCATCTCCAATTACTAGGAACCAAAGCTCCGATTAATTTTGTCATGACTCAAACCCATTTGGGAAATTCTGTTCCACAATATTGCGACACCCCCTTGTCACTTTTAATCAAAGTCACTCTTTCTTCCTACCACCACAAACCCTCAACCCGACCGACCAGGAAAAGAAAACCAGGCTTTCTATCCTCCCTTGTTTTCAACTCTTTCCATTTTCACTTTACTTGTCCTATCACAAATTAGTTCACCACCCATCTCGTCTTATCTCATCCCCATCCTGCATCCAATTAGACTTTCCAGACAGATAGAAAGGCCAAAGCCAGGAATTATGAGCAAATTTTGTCGACAAACACAATAACATCATCCTTTCTCCACCAAACCTAAACATACTCCTTCCCTTCCTCCTTAACGACAACCTGAGCCTCGGCGGCCCTTTCTAGCTTTATGTTCAGAACTTCTTAAGTGATCGTTTAGCGGGTATTACTTTAATGCATGTTGCAAGTTGCAGTTTATCCATTACACGGGCGTTGGGCTGACGAGTCCTAACCCATTTACATTTTGCTTGCCAAGGGGAAAGTGACGATTTATTGTCACAACCAACTCGGCAACTTGCTCTCCTAATATAAGAGAAAGAAACGAATAATTTTCTATTGCAGGTGCTTGAAAATTCTGTTTTAATTATTAACCTTTTGAGCTTCGGCATGGACAAATACAAATTATGTCTTGCTTCGTATGCGTAGTAGTTTCGAAATTCTAAATTGTTGGTCTTGGATACTAATTTTTATTACACAAAATATTAAACTGTTCGAGTCACGTTAAATTTTCTGAAATACTTGAAAAACCTGATGTGTCTTGGATCGTATCAGCAATCTGAATTTTTTTGAAAATTCGATAATCTTCAGTTCCCATCCTCAGGTATTACTTTCAGACGCACCGAGCTATGCTGTACGCATTTGAGCAATTCTCATAGGGAGGAATATATTTCTTATTCCTTGTCTTGGATCACGCAAAAGACGAGGTGTTGCGTGCAATAAATAATTCATAGTTCAGTTTAGGTGAACTGTGAATGGTTTTCTGCCCTGCGAGAAGTAAGCAGTAAAATTGTGACACTCACCGAGAGCCGTGAGATCAGCTGAAGCGGAGAGGGTTTGAAATGTTGACTCGGCCGAGACGACACATTTGTAATTTCCTGTGATTTCTAGAGGAACATTGGTGAAAACGACATCATGGGCATTCGACAGGCTCACCTACCATTAAATAAACATCCTAATGTCAACGTCAAAATAGAATTGAGTAGTGGGACGGAGAAAGCTGACTTTCTGCAGCTTATGTAGGCCGCCCAGCATGAGCAAACAGTAGACAAAGTACAACATTCTATTGCCAACTGTATACATGACTGCCATTATAATATATTCCAATCTACTGCTCTAGTCTTGTGCACTTGACAAAAAATTGAATTCGGGACGGCACTTTTTCCGTCACATTGACAATTTTACTGCAAAAGAACAGGGTGTCCTAAAAGTGAGATCACCAAATACTCCACAAAGGCATGTGTTATCGTATCTCTTGAAAAAAGTGATTTGTGATGTTATTTTGATTCAAGTTTAATTTTTAAACGTAACAAATGACGTTAAGTAATAGCGAGGAAAAACTTATACATTTGATACTGATATCTTTTCGGTATACTGTTGAATTTGTGACACTCTGTAAGGACTCTGAAAAGGAAGTAAGTCCGAGTAATGAGGTTATGGAAGTGAATGCTTTGGAACAAGTTGAGAGAGGAAAGGGAACATGCATGGAAATTTTATTGATACTCGATTCTCTTGCTCTTCCCATTCTGAAATGCTCTTCTGGAGAACATGAAAGATTAATAGTCTCATAAATCTTCAGTGGAAAATATTTCTTTCAATTGTTCCTTCTGATTCTCTCATCGTGTCTTTCCTCTGCTCCAAGACGTGAGTTTCATCCCAACCTTTCATTTTCATATTTTACTGCTTAGGGGTACCACTCAACTTTCACTCAGCTTTCTCCAAGGACCAATCAGTCAAAATTAAAACGAAAGTGAACAAGTTAAACATGTTACTAGGCTAAACGAATTGACTTCAAATACGGATTAATTACTCAAATAATGTTGTCGTGACTAACTCTAAAATTCATGCCTTATAAAATGTTCAAATAAAATCGTGATACTTACGTCAATACTGATGCCGGGGACGGGGAATGTTTTGTGCGGAGGAACTTCTAAAATAAAAGTATGTTAAATATTATATAAATATTAACACTACTAATTCTAATTGATACCTTTCGGAAGAAAGCGATAAAACTCTTGGAAGGGTGGGCCTTTGTAAAATTTGACTGCGTAGAGCGTATCGTTCTAATAAAATCGCGATACTTACGTCAATACTGATGCCGGGAACGGGGAAAGTTTTGTGCGGAGGGACTTCTAGAATATAAATTTGATAAATATTATCAAATATTAACACTACTAATTCTAATTGATACCTTTCGGAAGAAAGCGATAAAACTCTTGGAAGGGTGGGCCTTTGTAAAATTTGACTGCGTAGAGCGTATCGTTCTCCAAGTTGTACTTGCAAGTTAACCGAATATCTCGGCCTCGTGCCACATACTCCGGAATTTCTAACTTGACATCTCTCAGGCCTGAACAATCTGAAGAAAAAATTAATTTAAACCTAATCAATTAATGAGTTTGACAAGCTAGGCTTAACTTGCCACTATTTTTGGATTTCAGCTAGTATAGGGTGTTTCCCATTTTATTTACAAATGATCTCAACGAGCAAACAAAGCACAAACAGGCGTAACTTCATAGTCAGCATTTTGATATTAATAGACTAGGTTTTACTGCTTCGGGCTTTCAATTAGCAGACCGATTAGACACGTCCAAGGAATTGCAAGTTGAAGATAGTTTGAATGGATTTAGGCAGGGAGAAAAATTGCATATTAATTCATAATTTCAAATAAAAGACCACCTTACCTTCAAGATTTAAAAAAATTTAAATCTTCTTCGTAATCACTTAAGAACAAAGGTAAATTGAAATGGGAACACCCTGTAGTCCTATATTTGGATTATTTTAGTTTGAATATGGTGCAAGTTGGATTTTATGAAGTGATTCTACTCGGATTTTTCACACAATGATGAATAGTTTCCCGTCACTCCTAATTCGAGGATTTTCATAGTCAAAGATGCATGACAAATGGTGAGTATTATGTTGGGGACTAAGGCTGAGCGGGGCTAGCCCAGCATGGAGCCACTCACTTGGGCTAAAAGGTCTCGCACTCTTCCTCGGTGCACGTAATGTAACTTTCGCCAAGAGAATAATATCACTCCGATTAGGAACTGTATTAAAGTGTAGGAATTGTGTCATGATTTATGGACCAGCTCTCCCTGACTTTCTCCATTTGTTTAACTAAAATCCTACACATATATATCCTCTAATACGTATACATTGCAGATGCAGAACGTGCAGTGCAAGTGTATTTCCGGCACCATGTGCTCCTGTCTCCTCTTGTCTTTTGGAATAATATTATCCTAAATGCGACACACATTCGTGGAACAAGGTCTATCACTCCAGAATAACTCATCCAGGAAAACGAATCTGGACTCCTGGTTTTAGAAACTGACAATAAGAATTACTTAGAATCTTTATTTTCATTTATAGGCCTTCCACTAATTTCCAATAGGATTTTACAAGATGATGGCTGGTAATTTGGAGTTTATGATTATTCGTCGATAATCTCGATTAAACTGTCGAATTTTTTTAAACTAACTTTAACTAACTTTTCAAAACCATGCTTCGAAAAACTTCATAGGAACTACACCGTTAACGCTACAAAAGAAGAGATCGTACCGCGCGATAACCTCTTGCTTCATGCAAAACTTTGAGAACGGAATAAATGATGAAAAGGTAGAAGATTGAGTTAAAATAGTAGTTGAAGCGTTTTGTGCAAAGGACTTGACTTGAATAAGAAAATTGGAGACTTTGGAAAATAGTCAAGAGTTTCTTAGTTATTACGTCTGTAACGGGTGGGTGAGGGTGGTTTTAATAATTAATTATTACTTTCACTCCAATGCACTTCTTAACTCCTGGTTCTCCTTTAAGAAAAGTAGAGAAGAAATCGTCTTTTCCTTCCTGTCCTTTCCACCTTCTTTTTCTACACTCTCACAATTAATGAGGTAGTAAAAAATAAACTTGAGCTCATAAGTCATCAGGGGAAGTGTTCCGCTTTTAATTAACGCTCACTTTCGTCATTACAGCTAAGCAACCTCCACAGAAAACTCTGACAAACTAAGAACAAAGCTGAAGAAGTCTCGTATAGAGTAGAGCGGGCAAAGTTCACCAGATTCTATCCCGTGTGTTCCTTCGTTTTCAAATGCCTACCACCCTGACTCACGATTTCTTACAACAGCCCAACTCCCTCAGACGTGAAGTCATAACGATCATCTTGTTGTAACGCGAATGTTCGTTCGTTGCGAAATTTCACTCGGAATGGATAATTTCTGCACAACTCTGTTCTTCCAACCGGTAAATCTTCTTGACTTTCCTCAGTTTTATTTATGCAAGGACTGCTCTGAACTTATCCACTACATCTTCCTAACTATCCTTTCAATGTAATGCATTATTCACAAAGAAGTTCTACGATTAAAAAGTGTTTCATAATTTAGTCCATGAAACCTCTCTCAACCCGAAAGAAAGTTAGGCCAAATTTCTGTGTTCAAGTAAAAAATGTAGAAATAACCCTTGTACATGAAATATTTCTAATTTTGTGGAATTGGTTTCAAATAATAAAAGCAATATTGCTAGTAAATTGGCATGCTAGAGCTGAGCTGCTCGTACGAAACTTCAATTGCTTTGAAATAGAAAGAAGTGCAAAACTATTGAAAGTTTCTACGAGACATGAATCATTCTTGCAGTGACATTCTTTTGCCCTTTAGAATAATATGTGGTGCAAGAGAAGCACACATGAAAAAGTTTTGGAGGATTCTGAAAAAAGACAAGAAAAAATATCAACTTGAAATCACCTTCAATCAAAAATGTGCTGACAAAAGTTGCAATCAACATGAGCTGTGCTGTTTTCTCCATTGCTTACTAGTCCGGCAAGAAATAAGAGTTCATCTCAACTTTTCCTGTCACACTTCTCTAGTCAATTCGCTCCAATACAGGAAGGCATGATAGTTATGACTTTTCAACTGCCATTTCATGGAAAGAAAGCAAACTTTCACCAAAATCCAATTTCCGAACCTTCACTTTCATAATTTTAGATTGTTATACGTATGCCAAAGCTGAAGAAGACAATGAATTTGTTTTACTTTCCATGAGTTTGGTTAATCGGGGAATTGTGAGAGACACCGGATGAAAAAGGTTTCCTGGTTGGGACACACACACAAGTGAGTGGAGCAAGCCAGAGTTTGAGTGTGGGGATGAAGAGCCGGGAGTTCCGGAAGAAAAGTGTCTCCGAAACAACACTGTTTGCTCCAATTTGTTCATTCCTCGTGTTACGCAAACTCCTCTTCTACTCTCAACACAACGCGTCCTTACACTTTTATTTTGTAAATTAACAACTTGATGGAATGATTATAACACATTTCGAGTAGGATTTAATAAAAATTTGTTTTTTATTATTATCTCCATTCCTAGTAATGCAAAAATGGATACATAAAACGGACAGAGGTATGGCAAATAATTAATAATGTTTTGCTTTTCGAAAAAGCACTCTTTGACAACATAAGTTCAACAGTCTTTTTCAACCCAGTCGAAATACATCAACTCCCAAGTACGTGTGAACCATACAATTGCTTATGATAAAAATAATTAAATAATAATAATAACACAATCCATAACATGCTTGTCTTAACTTAACTACGAAGAGCACAATGTGAAAAGAGTCTATTTCTGTCAGGCATAAAGAAGTACGCATTTTATATGTGCTGACCTTAGACCTCGAATCTAATCTCGAGCTAAATTTCGGTTTTTCCTAACAAATGTTAAACAGGGATTTTAATTGAATTCAGCAGCTAATTCTATCTGACCGGGACGAATGTTTTTTGGATCCGAATGTTTTCAACTAATTCTGTTAAGCCTGTAAGGAAGATTGAATTCGAAGCCTAAAAGAAAGATTTTGCGCTTCTATGCAATTGAATTAAAGCTGATTAATATTATACTAAAATGGCTAGTATCCTTGTCCATACTCAAACTCTAAATTTGCACACTTATATGCAAATCTAGTAAGCATTTACATTCCTATTTAATCACATTAAACTGCTCCTTGAAAGATTACCTGGGTAAATTTCGCTTGCATCATCCCTCCCTACCTTTTGGACATAAATTAGGCTCTAAAATTTATTGTGCCATGTCTGAAAATTCAGACTCAGTCCCCAGTCTTATCGCCTAATATTCTGCAAGTACTGAATGGGAGGTGGCTGTTGTAAAGAAGAACCATTGGACAACTCCGTAGACAACATTGTATTCGTGGTAGCCACGCTTTCCACCGTTCCGACACTACTTGAGTGTCCACCGTTGTAGAAATTTACTCTATGTTTCTCAGAAGTTGTTAACAAATATTGGGTAGACTTATCAGAATTTTCCTCCATGAGATTCCTTTCCATGCAGACATTTCTTCCTGCCCATGGTGATGATTCTGGTGGGCATTCCAAAGGAGTTGTACAAGATATATTCTTATTGTTCTGTAGCTGCACCATGGCAAGATCAGCCAAACGTTCAACTACACAGAGGGCTGTGAGTCTAGCATCAGGTTCTGCATCCCAAGATTCATTTAATGTATCTCGTAAACTTCGAGATACTGGCAAGTCGCACCAATTACTGAAAGAAGGGCGTCCCCGACGAGTTACAACTAGCCTCGTGAGGGACTCGATTGAAATATCCTTTCCAAGCTCTGGACTGTAAGGTAGCACATGACAGCTGTTCAGTGCGATGGGACTGCGATTTATAATCTCCCAGATTAGAAGTGCCATGGCGTAAATGTCAGCTTGTTTCAGGGCATTTTCCAGGTCCTTCAGATTCACAGCACCTTCCAGAAGTTCGGGTGCCATGTATCGTAACGTCCCTGCATCCGATAAGCTGCAAAACTCTGCTTGACGTTCTTTTCCACCAAAATAGTATCTGGAGCCTTTCGTACGCAGTGATAAGCCAAAGTCAGCAATGTACGGTACCAGGTTCTTGTCAATGAGGATATTTTTTGACGTTAGATCTCTAAAATTTTTAAAAATTGTTAATTAAAATTGTATACCTTCCCTTCAGGTTACGAGTCGTTGAAATCTACCACAATTTACGTCGCACAATGCATTGTACCATAAATCAAACTTATTTCGTGATCGTTTCAGTTCAGCTGCCTGCTCGAGTTCCCTTAATAGTCTAGACCTAGATACTTTTGCTTAATATTTTCTCTTTGAGGTAAATTGGCCAACCGTTAACAAGGAATATTAAAGTAAATCAAGAACACATGTTCGGTGAGGTTGGCGCTGGCAGAGTATTTTCGTAGTATTAGTATTATGTTATTATGTATTTAAGAAAAAGTTCTTGATTATGAAAATAAATACTGCGTATATACTATTCATACGACAAATTAAATGACCTACATCTTTGTAAGAGAAAGAAAAGACCGAAGATTCTAGTTCCAGTAACAACGAATTAAATTCAATAAAGTTTTTATAAACTTTACCTATGAGCGATAATAATCCCATCACTATTTTCTCCATGAAGAAATGATAATCCAGCTGCAAGACCCTTTAGAATTTTTAGCGTCTTGGGTAAGTCTAAGGATGTATCGTCGTCCGATAAGAAATCACGTAAATTTCCAGGGCTAATCCTATCCAGGATTAGTATTAAGCTGGTACTTGTCCCCACGGTGAATTCTTGCCAGCCTAATCAAGAATTAAGCAGAAGTTATTGCTTACAGCATGCTATCAAATTATTAGCTGATTTTCATTAATAAATTATTTCTGACTAACCTTTCCATTTGAGAATATTTTCTTGGGTAGACTCTCCCAAACATTGGAAAATGTACTTTTCATTTTCAAAATAGTCCCGATGCTCCAATGGAAATACTTTTAATGCCACTTTTCCTCCACCTGACCTCCCCGTACAAACCGTTGCAAATTTTCCTTTTGCTGGAAATCACCAATTATTAAAAAAATTAGGCAACTTAATAGAAATAGGTTGTTGGTGATGATGATTTATAGCTTTTTACCAATCTCTTCACCGAGAGCAACAGGGTCAGTGATTTCCCAACTAAGTTTACT